>JANIJG010000274.1:0-13958 GCA_024611175.1 Megaceryle torquata | reverse complement strand
CCCTGGACCCTTTCAAGCAGATGCCCGTCCCTCTAAGAGGGGATGTAACATTGTACAATTAAAAAAAAAAAAAAAAAAAAAAAAAAAGGTTGTGGGGTTTTTTTTACAAAAAAATTGTACAATTTTTTTGTACTAATTGTACAATTTGGCAACTATATATGAACATTTATAACTATAATTCTAACAAGCTTCATGATACCATCTTGAAAGTTTAGAACCTATTATTCTATGCACCTTCATCTATCTCATTTCAAGTTATTGCCACAATCAAGTGCTTTCAAGCACCCTGTGATATCAAAATACTTGTTTAGAGATGGAGAAAGTAACAGGAAGAATTCCTTATGCTGTAGGAAATGTATGTGGATGTAGATGTATTTATGTACATTAAAAAAATGTTTGCAGAGACCTCTTATCCTTATTGTTTCTTTCTAATTGATCATGAATTAATTCTTAGCATAATAATTTTAGTAACTTTTGGAAAATAAAGCCAAGACAAATGGGGGGGGGGGGGGGATAGTGATATCCTGCACTGCATATCTTGTGAGTTTTTGCTGACATTCCCCAGAGTCTTCTCTCAACACAAGGATTTCACACTAACTAAAAAAACTACAAGGCAGCATTTCTGGATTGTTTTTTAAAATGTCAGTAGCACATAGTAATAGATGTTGGACTCTTATTTGCCTTAAGAAACCAAATTTATTTATTTACAGATCTGAAAAATAAACTTTTTGTTCATTTCAGGACAAAGGATTTGGACAAAAAATTAGTATCATAATGAAACCATGAGCCTGCGACTGTGTCTACGATCCTGGAGAACTTTTAGTGAGATTGACAATTCCCATTCCATGTTCTATCTGTGAATGTGTATCTGTAAAAATGTTTGTGTGTTCTGATTACTCTAGGCATTTTTGTCTAGTACCATTTATGTACTTGCGTTGGTTGATGCTACATACCCTTCATCCATTATCTAATACCCCCTGTTCAGGTAGATATCTAAGAATATTTTTGTCTGTGTTTTATTCCAGACTTGTTTATCTGAAACTGCTAAATGACTAGTTGCATTGAAATATTTCAGACACAGATGAAAGGTAATGATGTTTGCTGTTTGCTAATATATTTGCCCAGGTGAAGTATGTGAAATTGCTACCTGAATGGCACGCTTCCCTGGCTGAACCAACTGTGGTAACAAGGTCAGGTTGGGGAATTTCTGAAAGACATAACCAATCAGATTATTTAGTTGGCAGTTTCCTGTAGACCTTAGAGCACTGACAGTATATTTCAGTTCTGCAGCAATGATGGTGGGAGCATTTCTGGAAAGGTTGTGAACAACCAATGGATAGGAATCATGACTAAAAAAGTTGCTGGATGCAAGTTTTATCTTTCTTTTCAGATAGCCATACAAGCCTAATTCTGGAGCTCACAGCATTTTGCCATCATTTTCAGTCATGCAAAATGAATGTAAAGTTCTGCTATGTATTATTTACTAGAGCAGTGTTGAGTGTGTAAGTAGATGTGTTTGCCTGTACCAAGCAGTTCAAGTATCTAACTATTTTCATTGTGACTATAAAGTAGGTACATCTGCAAATACTGGTTATTGTTTCACATACACTATGCATATAGGGTAGACATTAATATTTTTGATCACTGAAAGTTTCAAAGAAGTAATTACAGTTCTATACCACATGAAAGAAATGTCTCTTCTGGCATTATATATCTAGAAAAAGTCAAAAGTGTCTGAATTTAACCTAATGTTCCTTGTCAGGAAGCCAGAAATTACGAATTCCACAACTGTTCTTGCAGATAGGTTCCTGAAACCTAACTTCATGTACTAGAGTCAATATTTGTTTCAAAGTCCAAAGACCACCTGTACTGTAAACATCTATGAAACACTGCAGCAAAAACTCTTGGGTAATGGCTGTTTAAATGCATCAGTCTGTTTCCTAAGGTTCTGAAGAAATCCTAATGGTTTACATATGTACGCTAATAATGTCACAAGACACGTGAAAGCAGATTGTGCAGATCCCAAGCTGCTGGAAGACAGCTGAAATTCCCTAACCAAATTGGTTTTGAGATACAGATCTACGTCTGTAATGGGGTTTAGTCTGGATGGGTGATCAGACTTGTCATTAACAGCAAGGAGTCCTGACTGTTCCCCTCGAAAGGAACTCTGGCTGTGTGTGTACTTGATGTGTGGTCACACCCCATGCAATTGAAATTAAGGGTTGTGCTTTGTTACATGTCAGATGATGATCTTTCCCTAGCCAAATAACTGACAGTTGCAACTGGAAAAAACATCCAGGGGAAAATACATAGGTGGCTTTCTGTAAGGTTAAAGGGAGACCATTTCTAAGTGAAGACTTTTGCATTCCTATCTAACACACAACTTTAACAATGAAGGGGTTAATTTATTAAATATCGCATGACAGCTTATGAGCAAAATGCTAAATCTGTAAGCTAGACACTGTTAAAGTTGCAAACTGAAAAAACTTCTGGCTGTGTGAGGTGAGGATGAACTAGGGCTTCATTCTTCCTCATCTACTCCCTCATCATTTACGGAGGATTCAGAGAATTTGTGATTCTGTTGTAATAAGGCTCCATATAAATTCTTCACACAAAGAAATGCTTGTCCTTTGCTCTGCCAAAGACTAACAGCAGAACTAATTATATACCAGTATGGTTTAATTCTGTTTAAATGAATATTAAAAAAAAAAAATAAAATCACTGTAAGGGAAACCTTAAGCTTTAACTAATCGTGCTATTTTCCCACCATTTCTGGTACAACAACGCTAATTTATGAAGACTGATTAGAAAACAGACCTGCCCTTATTATACAGGGAACTGAGGTGTCTGTCTATGGGGTGCTAAAAATGCCTGTGTTTGTAAACAGCTGTTTAGTTTACAGAGCTTTGAGGAATGATCTCTGGGTTGAGACATAAACAGCTAGGACTTTCATTAAGTGAATAAACAGAAAATTAAGTTGTATTCAATTCTGCCCAGTGTCCTAGTTCTGATGAAATAATGCTCTAAGTGAAACTTGTACCAAGACTACAGCAGATTTTAATGAAAGCAGAATTTAACTCCACAAATAGCTTTAATTATGTTCTAAGAAGCAACTCAAAGTTGCTATTTCATGTACACATGTTACTTCATGAGCAACCTGTTTAGGTTGGTCCTGCTTTGGGCAGAGGGTTGGACTAGAGATTGTCCAGCCTCCAGCATTCTATGGTTCAATGATGTGTCAGAATAGAAAATTCAAGGTCAAACAGATGCAAAGAGGACAAGCATATGGGAGAGGAGGAAAATTAATTACTTTATTTGATGTTAGTAATGGAAGAACCTGGGAAGGCTTCCCAGGGAGTGGAAGTTAAGGCAGGTAGGAGATGCAGCAGATTTCTCTGAATCTGAAGGTGCTGTGCAGTCAGTTACATAGAATGCACATCAAGAAATTTCTGTGAGTAGAATTGGCATTCACTCAAAAATTTGTAAGAAAACTTAAGAATGAAAGAGTTGAATTTCTTATGGTAGTGTGCAGAGGTTGCAGGATGTCCCATGCAGGTGATATGTAAGAACAAATGATGGGTAATAAACACCCATCTCAGAATACGTACTGCCTTCTTTCCTTCTACAACCGTAACTGTGTTTTCTGCCCCACAATATTTATTTTACCATGCATGTTTATGGGCCAGTGAAATTCTACACCTGCACATCTCAGAGTCCTTGAGCCACTCTTATTTTCAGGTAATAATAGATAGAGGTGAAAGTTCTGAAGCAGGTGGTAGTTCTGTGCTGAGTTCCTGATGTTCAAGTTCTATTGCTCTGACCAGGCTGGTCATTCTTCATACAGAAGAAATAAACCCAGCTAAACAAGTCTTCCTTGCGTTAACTTCAAAACAAAACATCCACCTCCCACAAAACAAAATGCACAGGCCAAATCAACCAAAAACTCCTCAAAGACATACCTGTGACGCTTGTATAATGTAGTGCTTATTTCCAATAGGAAAAAAGATGAACTGCAGTAACTTCTTGTAAACACACTATTTGTATTGTATGAATTACTCCTAGTAAATAGCACAAATGAAACTAGTATTAAATTGTTTTTGTAAACACCTGGAAAACTGTTTTATTTCCACAGGCCTAAATTAGGAGTAAATTCCTTGCATGGTTTTGTAAAGTGAGAATAAAATAGCAAGGTAAGAAATTGTTAGCCTGTTAAACAGTTAACTTTAGTAAAGTGAAGTCTTATTTGGTGACAAAGTTGAGAGAACAAAACAGAAGTATTTAGGAAAACAATTTCCTGTCTGTTTTTTTAATGCATGAAGTATTTCTGTATTAAAGTATTCTGTGTTAAAGTTAAGTGTGTTTGGGTGCTTTGATGATAATGGAATTGTAGATTTAAGTTACTGTGAAGTGTATGCTCTCAGCAAATCAAGTCATTGCCCTTTGCATTTGATAGCTGTGGTGAGAGAGACAAGGCTTTAGCAATGGTTTTCCCATGACTGATTCTAGTCATGTACCAGATCTTTAGGGTTCTTGATATGATTTCCTCCTCACTCAAAAGAAGTCACCTAAAAGTTACTGTGGTGGTAAAATAGCATGAGTGAATGAGTCTAAACCTATACTGCATCCAGTGAAAACGTGATTCTTCTGCACCTAAAGTGAGGATGAACAGGTCTTAAAGATACCTACTTTCTTCCTTCACCTTCTGCTGTGACAGATACTTTTTCTGTGTGTATTATTTTATCTGTTATTATATCTGACAGTGGTTTATCTCTATTAGCTCAAACTCATTTTCTCACTTATACAGATACTGTTCATCCATGTAGGCTTCATTCTCAGTGGTTCATAACATCAATGGGACATCAGTAGAGACAACAGGGAGATGAAACGGAGTAGGTAAAAGGAAGAGAAAAGAAAAAAAAAAAAGGAAAAATAAAAGGAAATGTGTTTTAACCAAAAAGATAGAAGCAAGACTAAATGAAAGCAGGGGAGTCGAAGAGAAAGGCAGATAAGGGTAGTAAAGGAGAAGGTGAGCAAGTAAAATGACCCAGTGAGAATATGTAATGCGAGGACTAAGGTCAAGACAATTTAATCACTTATATCTGTCTAGAGAATCAGCAGCATCAATAGCAATCATTCATAAAATTCTCAGTTAATTCTTGTTCACTTGATTCTTTTCAGGGTTTTCTCAAGGCTGCAGTAAAACCATGCCTTCTGACAGCTGTTAAGTGTTACATGAACTAGAAAGAGGGTAGTCTGGCAGAACTGCTATGAGTAAAAGTATCAAAACCATGGGATGGTGCCAAATATGAAGACTCTTGCAGTTAATAGAAAGATTCAGTAATTCCAGTGGTTGGGATTGACATTATAGTCAATATGAATAAATACTTAGAGCAGAAGAACAGCATTATTTTTACATCAAGATTTTCCTGTCTTTAGCCTCATTTCAAACCAGAGGAGTCATAGTGCCTGAAAGGATTTTGCTGTTAGGTATCTTCTGAGTAAAGGCCATAGAATATAATGAAGGGCAATATAGGAATTACAGAGAGTTACAGAGAAACTGACTTTCTAGGGCTCAGTCCCACAAAGCTGTTGGGTATGGCAATAAACTTAAGGGAAAATTTAGAAGCCTATTACATTGATGATGAGTCATTATCAATAACATGGAATAGGTAAAACCTCTGATAGAAATCATTATTTTACTATCATCCTTTTAATCTTTTTTTTTTTTTTTTTAATAGGCAGAGGATCTGTGCCAAAAAGACATGATGGTAGAGCACCAACTTACCTTTTTACAAATATTTAACAAGTCAAATTGTCTGGTAAGAGAAGCCAAATTAAACATTACTTAACCCTACAGTGGTTTAAAGTTGGTTACAGATGTCCTAGAAGAGAACGTGCTGAGAGGCTTCATGGCCATAAAGCAAATGTGTTACTCTTGATAGTGAAAACACAACTGGAAGCAGTTAAAACTGGAGGTTTTACACAAGTGATATGAAATACAGCTGTGCAGCATTTCTAGAATACTATTACTGGAGAGGCTATTTTAATGAGTGGTAACCCTGCAAAGGTCTCAAGGGCCAATGCATTTAACTAGCCAGAAGTGAGTCCAAAAAGAGGAACTGTAAAAACAAATTAAAAAATGGGCCTGCAAACTCATTACTTATGTATGTCTTATTACTTGCACTCTTCAGCATTTTAAAAGCTTGGGGTTTTTTATTTTTATATAAGATAGGAAGATTATGAGAGGTCTGTTTCTGCATTCTGCGTGTGTTACCTTACAAACAGGAATGCTGATTCCCAAACTACCATTTCTGTCCTTAAGTAGCATTGAAAACCAAGAAAAAGGAAAACTAGAAGCAAGAGAGTATGGAACCCACAGACTGAGAATATTCAGTCTTGTCTGCTTTTGCTGTAGGATTGTTCATGGAATTGGAATGAAAACTCTCATGTGTACAAAAAGAGCTTTTGTCTGAGGTGTTTCAACCATTCTCATTGTGTCTTTCTGTGCTTCAATAAAGAAAAAACCATTTGCATTTAAGAATGAATACTAATCACTGGAGTTATTTTACTTGAAAAGTTAATATAATTTTTGAATGTTACCTATTAACTAGGGTTAATATGATTAGTTACTCTTTGGTCTTCTTTTTTTTTTTTTTTTACCAAATCTAATTTTTCTAGGTGGTGTTAATACGTAATTTATTCTGGCAGAGATAGAAACTTTGTGTCAGAGAGGTGATGACAATTTACTCCAGAGAAAGTTACACTTCAGAACATGCATCTGATGTGTGAATTCTACATTTTTAAGTACAACCAGTGCTTTTCATTCCCTGAAATTAATTCTGTACAACAGAAAACCAAGAAAATGTCTTTGAAATTAACGGTTCCGTGTCAATGATAATTAGGGATGGGCCAAAGCTATAGCAGATTACTGGCGAACATTCACAGGAATTGGTTATTGTTTTCAGGAATGTAGGCAGAAAGTTAAAATTCAAATGAATTCTTACATAAATATGTACCAATGCAGAAATTTGAATCTGAGGAGCCATATAAAGTGATCTTTTAAAATATTACTGACCAAGGGTCTGTAGTAAACTAAGTCAGTTCTAGCAGTGTGTTACTCATTCCGATCCAGGTATCAGCTACACTGGGAATCACTGATCAACAAAGTAAAGTTTTTATTTTGGTAGACCAATGATTTGGTCTAAGGTTGAGACTGAACTGGTTTCTGTAAAGGAATTAAGAATAATTACACTTTCTTATAACGGTGCAGTAGTGCTGGGCATTTTCTGGGTCTGCCCCATTGGTATGTTTACATGTTTTTTTGTATTCTAACTTAAAGCCATGCCTATGTAGAAAATGCCATCTGTCTTCATACTTGTCATACCATCAGCATATTCCAGACACGAGCTATCTTACTAGAAGAAATTTTCATAACAGGACTGAGCACCGTGTACTCAGATGTGGCAGTTATTGTATTTCTAAGGGTTATGGAATATATTACAAAAAAGGGATACAAAAAGAGAACTAAGGTGGACTGAATTAATAGAAATGAGGACAGAGGAAAAGAAAAGCAAAGGCTGAAGGCAGAGGTCTGCATAAATGAGAAGCACTCATCACGCTAGATCTTATCAGATGTTTCATCTCAAATGTGCACAAAGAATGAATGAAAATGAAAAAAAAAAATCAGGAGAGATTTCTATTTCTTAAGAGATGCAAAAATAATAAAAAAAATATAGTTACATGATATAGAGCAAACTTCTTCCAGTCTCCTGCTAGGAAAGACGTGCATTTAGGGATATTTTATCTATCCCTGTAAAACCACAACACACGATTGGACGCACAACATTGATCCCAGACTTAGGGGAGAGACAAACCAAAGAAGCAGCTGACCTGAACTGTCACCGGTACTCCTGCATTACTTCATGCTCAGTGAGCTGCTAAGATAACCAATCTTGCACAGGTTGAATCCAGAATAGTTCCAAGAACTGAGTTAATTAGTGAAATATCCTAAAGTTAACTAACTCCCCTGCCAAGAAATGGGCTCTTCCATTTTCCTCACATGATTATCTGGGCACTTTCACTTTTCCATATATAGGAGCAGCTCAGGGACTGACAGATCAGGCTAGGTAGGGATACAGACTTCAGGCACATACGTACTCCTTGCGTGCATGCACAGATGCAAGCACATGCTGAGTTCACACACTGAAATTCACTAGTGTTAGAGGTAGCAAGTAAAGACAGCACTAGTCCTTCTGATAAAGAACCTTCTCCTTTAAAAGAGGGCACTAAAGGTAGAGCTTTTCAACCACTGTGTATCGTAATCCATTAGGAGAAGCATCACAGTCATGAATGGGCCAGTGGATGGTTTATGTGATTACACGCTGGATGATGAAGGGGCTTTCATGTTCACATCGGAGTCAGTGGGAGAAGGACATCCAGGTAAGAAACCAGCTCTGGAAAATGTGTAAAAAGAATAATCTTTTCATTTAAAATGTTTGAAAAGCCCGAAGAGTTTATCTACTATTAATCTTACTGTAGAAATCATTTGTAACAGGGCGTTTTTTACTTTATTTCTACTGGACCTTGTTGATATAGACTATAGAACCACTATAACTAGGGTGCTTCCAACAGGAATTTACATGCTTTTGCAGGGTGTGTGTTAAACTGAGGAGGGCAGTGGATTTTGTGGTTGCTGCTCCTTCCTCCTCATCCAAATTTCTTTCAGTGCTACCGTGGAGACACAACTATATCTCTGATAGACTCAAGTTTCACATATGGTTAAGAATGCATAGCTTGCTTCTCAAGTTCTGTATCTTTATGGGCCCTGTGAAACTGTCCTGCACATATGCTAGGCTCTAAAACTGTCACCCACAACAGGAATATCTCTAAGCAGACTATTTTAAAACATCTAAAAATCAACAGTCCCAACAGCTGTACATGGCAAAGTTGCTGATTTTTTTTTCCCCCCATTCCATAATCTGATGCAATATATGGAATTGCTTAAGCAAATAGTGGACAGTTATTTGCTGAACTTTATGTATAGTCAGCAGAGCTTAGTTCAATTGTATTGAAAGCAAATGTTCGTCCACCATAAACATGCACCTTATGTCAACAGCAAGTGTTCCTCCAAATGAGGCCAGGACACAATAGACTGTTTGATGTCCTGAAAAGTGTATTTATTTTAGAAGCCAATTTGGTGTCCTGCACATTTTGCTACAACAAGGCTTTTTCAGGTCTGTACTCATGTGAGTACATCCTAAGTGGGTGGAACGTCATCGTAGTGAATAAAAATATCAACAGTGAGAATTTTTTGTAAATAATTTTCATACTCCTCTGAAATATTAACTTATTACTGCAGATCAAACCCATGGCTGATGCAATTGAGTATGTCTCTGTCAATGTCAAGGCAGCTACATCAGGTTAAGCCAGTTGGGGTTCTTTCTGATGTAACACAATCAGCAAATGACAACCACGTTTGGCCCTTGGGACATAGGTCCTATCTCAAATTTCTCTATATAATTACAGCCAGCGTCTGTAGCGCAACATAGTTTCGTAGGAAAAAATAACATTATACAATACGGTAATTTGAAATTGATGGTGGTCTTTCCAAAGATGCCAGGTCACAATTTATGCTACTCTAGTCATTATTTTTAATACCCTGGGGCAATAATAGAGAAGTCTTGGAACAGGAAGAAGTCTCAGAACAGGAAGAGCTGAGCTGAGTCCCCAGGTTTAGCTTTCCCCCTTGGTTTCCTTCCTTTACCAATTATCTTTTTGTCTTGTTTCTTGTTTTAGAATTTGGCCCATTTTTCTAGTTCTTATTCAGATTCCCTTCTTTGTTTACCAAAAACTCTATCGGCCATCAGTAGGCCTTGTTTTAAGCCCCACGAGTATTGGTTTCCTTCTGTGCTGAAATACTCGGTAAGCCTTTGAGAACCAACGTTACTGCTTGTTTGCTTGGTGTACAGATCTCCGGGTTCTGTGGGATAAGAAGCTTATTGCAGAGAGGGTGGAAAACTGAAATTTACTCCGAATTTTTCAAGACTGTTATGCTTACACTTTCTTAAACAGCCTGGGTCTTCATGTAGGGTGCTGAAAACCCAAACACCTATGACAAAGGAAACAGAGACAGATTTTCCAGATCAAGGGAGGACAGGTTGACAGTAAGTAACTTTGAGTGGGCCTGCAAATTCTTGCTCCTGAACACAGTCCAACAATAGGTCTTAATTGGCTCAGTGATACCTCTAGTTTCTGACAGCAAATTGGTCACCCTTACACCCTGGCCAACCACCCCTTTCCCTCTCTGTGATTTTACATGACAGCTGTAGACATGCCATTAGGTTTTTATCACCCAGGAAAATCTTGGTTATTTCTTAAAATGGGGCTGAGAGTCTGAGTCTGGGCTTCTGACATTATCAGTAGTACTAGAATTTTATTGTGAGTTTTGAGTTTCTCTGATACCAGATGGATAATTTGTGTTCTTTTTTTCTCTTCTGTATGTGATAGTAGAATTTTGCTAGAGGGCATTATGTGAAGTAAAGATCCCGAACCAGATCTTTGTCTGGCGGAAATTTGAGTTGTTCTGATTATATTAGCTGAGGACTGGATGCTTTAATAGAGACCTCCTTCTTAATAAACAAAGCAGGGGAAATGACACGCTTATTTATTTGGGTATACAAATAAATATACCTGTGCAATGCCTATGAATTGTGCGTCACTAAGAAGCCCAAATTCCATAGAAGCAATTAAGAGCTGGGAATAATTAACGTACTGGTTTTACCTATGCTCTCCAAAGACTTTTGTTTACCCCATCTTCTCAGTCCAAATTCTTCAAAATCACTTGGGTATAAAATTTGGGACTTCCTTACAGATCTTTAATCTTGGCATTTATGAGGTAAATTCCAAACACTCTGAAGACTTACATGTGACTTCTTCATTTCAATATAACAAAGGCACAGAGATAGCAGCATGGGGAAGAGAGAGATTTATTTACTTTTTTTGTTTAGATAGCTGGTGTCTGTCACTGATCCATCTTGCTTTGTCCAGTAGTGTCTGTCCATGCTGCACAATGGTTTCACTGTGCTTTCAAAGGCATTGTGTGTTTCTCTGACCCACAATGTCTTACAGGTGCCAAACTACTTAGGATTAATTCCTTCCCCTATGTGGTGTGACTTCAGGTGGAATTGCCTGCAAACAGAATGTCATTCAGTTTTCCAGTAAGTATCAAGGAATCTCTTTTAAAATGTAAGAGAAAACATCTGCTAAAAGCACCGTTGGATTTTCAACCATATTGATGTTACATCTAACATTATATATACTTAACAATAGCTAACATTGTATATACTTAACAATATACATAATACTTCAGTAAACTGTGTTGACAAAAAAGAGCAGTTGTACAAGGTATTTAAAGTGCAGTGTTAATATTGAAACACTACAGCAGTTATCGATTAGCACTCCTCAGCCTTTGAAATAGGAAAAATGTAATACAGCACAATTCAGCTGTTTGAAATCTTTCTGGTGATTTTATTTTTGGTGGGAAGCTTTTTTTTTTTGATGAAGTTCTCGTAAGCTGTGTTTCTTGACTTTTTAAATTTTTTAACAGTAAACTGAGAATGGCTCAGTTTATAATATTTTTAATATATAATTTCACATCCTAGTTTAAAATTATTTATTTTCTGTTGATATAAATAACATATCATTAAAAATACCAAACTTTATTTTGATGATCACAAGTTTTTAAGAAAATCAACCTTACATTTTGGAATATTTGATTTATATTGTATTTACTACACCTTCAAAGCCAGAAGTGTGGTTGAAGCTGATGTTCATAGATCTGTGTGTGTGTGGTGAATCCATGAAGTTGGATTCTTGGGGAAGTCCTGAGGACTTGCAGATGTCATGGCCTGTATTAGGCTCTAGTACATAGTCTAGAGTCATGTAACAAACTTATGTCTATCTGGAAAACTGTGAAACCACTTCACTGAAAGGGTTGGTAAGCACTGGAACAGGCTGTCCAGGGAGATGGTGGAGTCACCATCTCCGAAGGTATTTAAAAGACATTCAGTATGAGGAGCTTAGGGGCACGGTTTAATAGTGGAACTGGCACTGTTAGGTTAATGGTTGGACTCAATGGTTTTAAAGGTCTTTTCCAACCATAACAATTCTATTTCTCTTCTGTATGTGATAGGAGAATTTTAATTATCGGAGTTCACTTTTTGTTGTTGAATGGTTCCTTTGCTTCATAATTTGACAACTGGGTGTTTCAGCAGGGTTTATCATCAGTTCCTGTAGACTCATCCATTCCTTTTACGGTTAGCAAGAGCTGTTTTATGGCTCATTGGCCCTCTCTGCCATAAAGCTAGGTCTGTGAGATGATGGATTTCATGATGAGAATTCCTGGTTATTGAATGCTTTCCTGCTCAGTCAAGAAATCCTCAGCCTAGACAACCTTTTTGCAATATTTATCCTATTGGATAATAATTAACTACAAGAAGGTATGCATGAACTGAATTCTTACCTATTACATCATTTTTTTAGATGATAATGCCCCACCAGAGGTCATCCATTATGCTTTCCCTGTTTCCTAAAAGGAAGGAACAAAAAAAGGAAGGAATTAACGGACAAACATATCCTGTCACATTTAGCAGCTAAAGAGAAGTGGGATGTTTGAGATGTGAAATTTAAATAACAGAATGAAGAGTGCACAAAGCCTGCTAAGCATTGCTAAAAACAGAATGTCTGGTTTTATTTTACACCAGAGACCTTTACTACTAATAGACATGCCTTTAATTTAATGCATTAATCAGCCAATCATCCAGCTAGATTTCTCTTTCCAGTCTTGATAGATATATCTGTGTATTTGGATCTAGTTGCTCTAGAATAGCTGGTTGTTGCACCAACAATGAGATATGACATGAAATCTCAAACTGATTTGTCTCAGCCTATTTTACTCTAAAGGGATGCTATCAGCATAGTAGATGAAATGATTCTAATTTATTATTTTAATTAATTAAATTCTCATATAGATTTTAAAGACCAGAAGGGACTTCCGATATATAATCTGGTCTGACCTTCATATACAGGTAATAATATTTTGTGTAGGAGTTCTTCAAACACGCTAATAAATAATGGTTGAATTTCATTCGTACCTTTTAAAAAGATATCCAATTTTCATCTAAAGATCTGAAGGAACAAGGAATCCTGCATACCTCAAGAGGAATGGTTTCAATGGCACTCGCCCTTTTAAGATATTGCTTTTTGAATCTTTATCTGTCTGTCTTTAATTTTCATTTCTCAACTGTAGTTACATTATTGTCCATCAGACAAAACCTTTACTCTCAACATTTTTAGGTTCTTAGAGCCTGCAACCCAATGCCTATAAGGATTTCCTCTGGTAGATTGCCTTTCCTTCAGCCATTCAAAACTAGATTGAGCTAGATTGGTTTCATCCTGTAAAACAGATTTTGGAGCATTCTTTTCAATCTGTCCTAAACATTCCCACAGCTTCTTGACGTCATCTTTGAAATACCACCACCAAAATCTACTTTTTCTGTAGCAGTCTTACTGATGCTACTATATGGAGATAATTTAATTTCTACAGATGACTGTTGATCTTGTTTTCTGTCATGATTTCTTCAGAGTAACAATTTTGTAAGACAGACTTTCCCCTTCTGTGAATGTGGACTATGCTTTTTGTTCATGAATGTTTGCTGTGTTATTTCTCCAAGAGGGAAGCAAAAGAGCTGCTTTTCTATCTACCACTATCCATGAAATACTTTAGATGTTAATGATACAGTTAGTGCAAGAAAAGAAAAGAAGATGAAAAGGAAAGGAAGATGAAAAGAAAGGAAAGGAAAGGAAAGGAAGATGAAAAGAAAGGAAAGGAAAGGAAAGGAAGATGAAAAGAAAGGAAAGGAAAGGAAAGGAAAGGAAAGGAAAGGAAAGGAAAGGAAAGG
>JANIJG010000272.1:0-21612 GCA_024611175.1 Megaceryle torquata | reverse complement strand
CCGGCCCCGGCCCCCGCCCGGCCCCGCCCGCCGCCGCTGCTCCCGCTCCCGCCGCCCCGTCCCCGTCTCCGTCTCCCGGGCGGCTCAGAGCGCGTCCATCAGCGCCAGCAAATCCTCGCCCTTCCCGGCGCTCGCCGGGCGCGGCTGCGCCACCTCCAGCTCGCCCAGGATGCGGGAGAGCTCGGCCCGGCAGCCCGGCTCCTGCGGGAGAGACAGCGCGGCTCAGCCGCCGGCCCCGCACCGGCACTTTGGGCACTGGAACGGGGCCCACCGCCGGCCAACGGGGGCCGTTACTAGGGGGGGATTAGGGTGTGCCCAGCTGCATGCTAACGTGGGCTTTTACTGGGACATACTGGGGGGGAATGGGATGCCCTTGAGCCCCTTTAGGCTGAGTAGCAGTTCTTCCCACCGTGCAGTGAGAAACTCGCTCTAATTCTGGTCAAATTCCACATTCTTTTACTAAATAGTCACCAAAGACACAGGCTTGGCAGAAGCCACTGCCACTGCTTAACTGAAATGGGGGGAAAATGTACTTTTTAAAGTTCCTGAGGCTGAAATTGGGTTCTTAGTGAGGCAAGAATGGCCTGAAATGTGCTGTACTTACCTGTGTGGCTTCAATGTTGATAACCTTGTAAGATAACTCCTCCGGTCTAGTCAGTGCAGCATGCCTTGAGTAAAACCATGAAAAGAGCACTTAAATCTCATGAATACATACAAGTAAATTATAAAAGTCAGATTTCATGAGGCTCCTGTAGGCACAGAGTTTGGACAATGTCCCATCTCCTTCTAGGCAAGTTGATTTATTGATCCCAGTTTGGAGAATCTCCACTGTCTTGGATTTTTCTATGCTAAGCGTAGGACAGCAGGAATATCTCCGTACGGGTAAAAACACTCTGCAGAGATGCGGTACCAAGTCTCATTACCCTTTGCTCCCTGCCAGGCGGGGGCTACGGCCCTGCCAGGCTCGTCCCCTCTGTCGGTTACCTCCTTACCTCTGGAATACGTAGCTGTCTTTGGGGAGAGGAGAGCTAAAGGGCTGGAGGGGACAGAGCTAAGCACAGATGTCACCTGCTGCTGGCCACCCGCATCACTAGGAGGCAATGCAAGGCCAGGAGGCACCACTAAGGGAAATGGTTGCTGTGGCCAATAGCCACAACAAAAGGTCCATCCAGGGAAACTGCTCTGGACCAGAATAACAAGATGCTAAGAACCCGCTGTTCTGTCCCTGAGGCTGTTCATGGGCAGCTTTACTCTCCAGGGCTGCCCATGTGGCACCACAGCACAACCCCCAGACAAGAAGGACTCGAGCATACTCTTCCTCCTCGTCGGTTGTGAACAAATTCAGACGGAATCCTGTCTCACTGCCACCAGGTTTCTTGACCTCCAGACCTCCCAGCAGCCTGGCCAGAAAGTTCAGTTCTTCTTTAGCCAGAGGGTTAGGGACTATGTTCTCCTGCAGAAAACAGCAGTGGGTTCAGTGGTCGGATCACCAGGGAGATGAGGACTAATCATTTTTGTGCTTTCTGCTATTGCATCAATGTTCTTCAGAGTGATATAAATACATTTCTGGATTGTTAATGGTACAGATTGTGCAGATAACTAGTAATTATCAGCTGTGTATTTAAAACGGTCGCTTGAATTTATAGACCCAGGACAATTTTCCAGCTAAATTGAACAGCTGAGAAATCTGTGTAACCAGCCTTCTGTTTTCTAAAGAGATTAAAATAGGAAGCAAGTTCACCATTGCATAAGCCTGTGCATAAGATTCTTGAAGAGAACGTGCCCTACCCCTCACTCAGAAGGGACTGTGGAGCATTGGATGGGGCTCGGAGAACAACAGAGCAGTTCCCCCATAGCTGTAGATTAGAAAGGTGGTTCTTGTTTCCCTGAGGAAGGAGATGAGCAATGGCGAGGACAGTTCAACTGTCTAAGTGGTTTGGAGGTGACAGACGTGGGCATTCAGTGACCCTGTCTATTAAGAGATGAGGGAATCAGAATGTAAAATCCAGGGGATGTGGTGAAACTGCTCAAAGGACACGCTCCCACCACGTGTGACCAGCTGCAAGACTCGCTGACAGACCAGTCAGCCAGTTAACCACCAGCGAGAGGAGCAGACAACACTGACCTTCGCGTGGGATGCCAGGCTTTTGGAGGATCCCGACATGTGCGTCTCTACCGGCCGACTAACGCTGTACCTAGAGGGAAAACCACAGCGGGAAGAGCAGCCCGTTACTGGTATGGCTATGGAGGGAGCAGCACCGTAGCTGTGATCTCAGGGGTTTTTTTGAGAACTGTAAATAGCTGAAATGAAAGTTACAGTGCAGCTGTATGGAGTATTGAGGCACTAAAATGTGTGACAAAGCTGTAAGAAAACACCACTCACTCGTATTCTTCAAATGGAAAAATGATGTTAAGACAAACATGGAGAAAAGATTTCTTCCTTGTAGTTAAAATTAAATTACATTCCACACAATCTGCCGTACCAGATGAGAACACTCTTTACTCAACTCTACTGCAGACATAAACTTTTGGTCTTTTCCACAGCTCTTTATACACATCTGTCCACACGTGTTCTGTTTCAGGACATCACTTTGCAAAAAAAGTAAAGCTGATAACAGCGAAAGAGGCAAAACCAGCCAAGGCTGAAGATGTGCTCTGACCAAATCCATAACCATCTACATATACTTCCCTGTAGGACAAAAATTACTTACATATTTGTTCCAAGTTTGAGGACTCTGTCTCCATAAAGATCAAAAGATCCTTCCCTTTGTGGAGTAACATAATTTCCATCAGTGGTGAACTCCGTTCTTTTAACTTCATCTCCATTACGATTAAACATCCTTAAAAACAAGTAATTATAGAAACATACTTAGTAGCTTTATTGCTGATTTTCAGCACTGACTTCCTCTGCTTACTGCACACGAAACAAAAGGGGCATGAAGCCCTATTCTGTATGTTGGCAAATGCGTGTTTTATAGGACAAATTACTCGTAGTTGATTTACTGGAATAGAGAGCGCCAGACACAGCTTAGTGGTGCATTGCTGGGTGACAATCCAGAGCCTGCCTGTTAAACACCTTCTGGAGGCTCAGCTCTCCACAAGACACGGATCACAGGCAACGCTCGATTCCTCTTCAAGCTCTGGGACTTGCCAGGCACTGCAAACAGAGTGGGCAGCGGTTCAGGACTCACCTGATGAGTCCTGGAACTTCTGTACCCCAAGGAACAGGGCCCGATATGGGCAGCACGAAGCGACCGTTAGAGTTCTGCACTTTATCCTTCAGAAAGATAGAGACCTGCAAAAGCATATTCCTTTAAGAAGATCAATTACAAATCTTCTGCATTCTTTGAGGTCTGACTTTGCAGCCTTCCTGCCTAGGCTGGGGAGGGCTTCCTAGAGATTCTGGTGATATACACCAGAGACACTACAACACAGGCCAAAGCCAGTCATGCAGAATTATGGTCCAGAGGATGGGGACTCTGATCCAACATAAAGAAAACATTACCAAAATATGTACTGTTTATGCACTTGAGTATGATCAATTTGTTTAGAGAATATCAAGCCCCGTGACTTCCAGCTCAGGTTCTGAGTTTCATATCAAGTTTCTACTAAAGGAAAAACATATTTATCAACTATCAAATCAAGCTAGTAGAGATTCCTTCCTTAGATAACATTTTAGAATTACTATCACTGTAGTAGATGTGCTCAATTTGTGAAATTTTGAAGACTGCAATTACAAGCACATCAAGATGACTGAAAAGCTTAAGTAAGGAAACCAAACCTACAGTGTAACTATAACAAGATAATTTTGTTTTCAAGCCACAAAATCCCTTTCATTCTGACTGACTGGTTGCATTGGGCTCTTACCCTTATGTGCATGTCCTGGAAAAAAATGAGGAGCGTTTGCCTGATGCGCTGAAATTCCCCGGCGGAGAGACAGCTGTACGTCTGGAGAAGAAAAACCATCGCATGAGGCTCTGCAACTGCTCCGCGTCCAACGCGGGCAAGGGTGGAAACAAGCCCGTCAGGTCACTGCTGGCCAGGCCTGGGACGTGTGTGGCAGGGGAAGCAGGAATGGTATCGGGGCTGCTGGTCATTATCAGTGATCATCACCCGTGACTAAGAGTCTGATTTAATTCTGCTTAAGTCAGTGGAGACTTTGATCGGGCTGAATAAGAAACATTGATTTAAAGTGGGCCAGGAGAAAAATAACCATTTGTAGACATCTCCCTCTCCAGAAGCACTCTAGGAACATCTGATGACTTCCCAGCACTTTTAACTTTTTATGAAACCAGCTCCCTTTACTGGGACACTCATATTCTTTGTCCAAACAATTACAGCAGTTACAGGAGAAGTTAATAACAGAGAGGCCCATTTGTTTCTCTCCAGTCAGAAAGAGGGGAAGGTTATTTGGATGCTTCTCCGAGGTTGAGAACATCTCGACCTCCACACTGACACAGCACTTGCTGCTGTAGTATTCAGTCTCTAAGATTAGCTCGAATGAAAAAGAAAGAAAAGAGATATTCTCAAACAACCACGTCCCCACCATTTTTCTAAGGATTCTTACTTCGATCAGCTGTCGGAAGGTCTCATCCACCTGGTTCAGAATGCCAGGGGCATCGCATATGAAGTCCTTGATTGCGTCCAGGTGATTGAACGTGACCAGCAGAATGTCTTTGGGGCGAGGGCACAGCAGCACTTGGTATTTGAAAGCCATAGTCATGAGGTCATACAGCTGCAAAGGAAGACGGGGAGAGCTGGGGTCTGTCCCAAGAGAGAGCACGATAGCGCTCGGGTAACTTCACACCGACACAGGGAGGGATTTTGACTCTTAGGCAAGCACCTGCTTGCGGGAAGGAGAACCATTTTAGCTTTGTTTCCTGAGAAAATTAAGACCTCGTCAATCATATCACCACCCCTCCTGCTGGCCTCGCCAACTGCCTTGAAAACCGCTGCCAATTTCAACAGTACTGACAGCAGGTAGAGCTCTCCCAGGTAATCCAGCTCCTACCATTTCCTTCCAGATCGCCTGCTGGCTGTGCTGCCTGCAGGCAGAAACCCCGGCACCTGCAGCTGCAGGACAGTGGGTGTCAGCTCGGCGATACACGGAGTTACACCCAGCCACAGAGGTATGGATTTTATATATATATAGAGAGAGAGATTCAATGAGCAATGCTTACTGAACCTCTTAAAACCAAACACAGGAATACTTAGCTCTCAAGTATCTGGTACTACCACGGATTTCCCCAGAGCTCCCTTGGCCGAGGACCATTCTTGCTCAGGAAGGGAGTGGGAAGGAGGCTGTGACAAAACCCTTCAAAATTACAGTGTGTGAAGGCACCTACTAATGGTCCTGATCAGAAACTTGAGGCTGGTAGGACGGAGGTTCAGCGTGGTCAGGACTGGGCAGGTGGTGATTTTTACCTTGTCCATGCTGGCCTGGTTCAGCCTCATGATGGAAGCGTGAGCTAGCCGGTCGTACACTGTGCGCAGAGCCTTCTTGGAATAGAGTTCCTGTGGTTTAAACAGCTCTTCCATAAATTTTTTATTGAACATGGTTGTGATGATGTCATTCATAACTGTAAAGACAAAGAGGCTGTGTTTTTTGCTGCAGAAACAGCACGTTCACCTGATTCATTCGACACCGAGGCTGGGACACTGACAGCTGCGAGGACTGACACGAACGCTCACCTGAGAAAAGGAGGCACGCGGGCACCGAGGAGAAGCGAGGAGGAATGTCGCTTCTTACGCCAACATTTGTCTGGTGACATTCTGTTGGCAACGACAGATCCACCCCGGTCTAAGCGAGCAGCGCGATTCCTGCCGACTGTCCCCAGGGGCAGGAATGCTGCTGGAGCTGTAGCAAACAACCCCCGTTTCCCAGGGGGAATACACTGGGTTTGTCACCTTGTTCGTACAGCTCTGGCGACAGCGCTTTCCACTTTTTAAATCATGTTGCTTTTAGGCCACTCTGACATGAATTACCTGTAAAAGCTGCGGTTCTCCTGCCTACGACGACTGTTTTACATGGCTCTGCATTTTTGCAGGCTATAGCTCCCCGACTCTGTTCTCTCTCTAGCCTCAGTCACTATTAGTCTATTTTTCCTTCCAAACAGAAGCTCCTGAATGATTCAAGGCTCCTTGAAGTGTTAGTTTCAAACATTAACTCTGATGAGCATTTAAGGAAGCATGTATGACACCGGGGTCTATGCCAGGCCACCCAGGCTCTCACACAGCAACACCTGTGGATATTAAAGCAGTTCAGAAGTGCAGAACTCTAAACCCCCTTACACATGCTTCTTTTTTTTTTCTTTTTTCTGTGTGAATTTAGATGTGGAACTGTAATATGACTTACTCAAGAATGTGTAGAGATGAGGAGTGCTGAGCAGAAGGGCTTTGCTTTGGTTATCAGGCTTTTAATGCAAAGAAGACAGAAAACATTTTGCAGTGATGCCAGCAGATGCAGCATCTTGGCTTTTGTGCTGGATCTGATACTTTTATTATATACCTGATGCATTCTAGAGAGTCATCATAAATAAGTATTTCTTTCTCTATCAAAAAAAAATGTTAAATAAAACTGTCAATTCACACAGATTACTGTATGAACGTGAATTTGCCTAAGCAGATGACTGCTACTGAAGCTCATAGCGCCAGCTGATTCTTATGGATTAGAAAAATCTCAGAGGAAGGAATAAAAATAAAAATAAAACCAAAAGTAAACACAGACGTAGTGGCGGCGATCAGCTGTTTGAAGGGTTGCTGTAGTTAGTGCAGGGATGGACACCTGGCTTTTCACAAGTGTGGTACTGAAGCTGCACAACAGCCAAAAACAAGAGAACGTCCCGGTCACTTCATCTTGCCTCAGCTGATGAGCTATCTGGGAGCACTGCGGGGGACACGGAGAGCCTGGCAGGGAGGCTGTTTTCTGGGGGCAGGTGCCTTCCGAAGAGATTCTCTGTCCCTGCTTAAATCTGGTGTTCACAGGTTCTCTCCTACACTGGTGTTACTTGCTGGTGACACTCACGTTGCAACATCCGTGGCACTGGACTGAATGGGGCTTGCCAGCTCCTGCTTTAGTACCCAACAACCCAGGCAGGGCCCAGCTCAGCTTCTGAGCAGCGTGGGTTACAAACACACCTAACTACACATGGGAAAAAATCCCTCCTCTTCCTCCCTTCTCAGATGCTGTCCATAAACCAACCCCTACTTGCAGCCTGAGGCAAAAATCCCCACTTTTTCCAGCAGAGAAAATCAATTCTATTAGTATGTGTTGGTATGTATTAAATTCTGCAAATAATCAATTATGACCCCCCCCCAAAAAAAAAAAAGAACTTTTGCCTTATACTGACATCAAGAAAACTATTTTTAAGTTACTTGCATATGTTGTCCACATAAAGACTTCTCCATCTTTGGAGAGTCACTAATAACCAACACTGTCAGGAGACAGGCAACGTCCCGGGGCGCTGACTGTGGCTGGTAGATGTTTCTAACAGCATCACAAGATCTGCGTTAACCACACACCCAACCCGACACAAACCATCTTCTGAAATGAAAACCTCTTGTACTGGCTATAAAAAGAACTGAGAAAGATGTTAAAAAACCCACGGTAAAGGGCAAATCTCACGTGGTATGTTTGATAATGAGACGGCAGAGAGACCTCAGAGCATGGGGAGCCTCTCGGGAGATGTTTGCACCATTCTAACGATGGAAAATAACAACGAAAGGAGCATCAGCTCAGGGAGAAGGGCACGCCAAGCAGCACAGCAGGAAAGCAACTGAGCAGAGAGGGGTTTTGTCAGGTGAGATGGGAGAGGGAAACTGAGTATAGACAATGGGATGGATAGAAGAGAAGCTGAGGGTTTACGATGTTTTCGCCTACACATGCCATGCCACTGGTGACAGACGCGTCCCAGCGTCTCACGCGCTGTCACATAACATGGCTCGGATGCATGACATGGGACTGGAGTCTTTACACTGGGATTATGCTCGTGCTTCTCAGAGGACATTCAAGGCAGCAGAGGGAATGTTAAGAGCTCAAAACAGTCGCACTTTCTACTTGTGATAGGTTTGTAGTTCCTGACAGGGTCAAAGGCAGGCAAAGCTGCCTCGTCATGGCTTCATCAGCAATGGACTCGGCTGGTCACGCAGTGTCACCGTCAGAGATCACCCCAACAGCAGTGCTCACAGGCAAATGTTTTCATCTCACAGAGAAGCTGATGGGACAACTTGGGACCTGCGTCTGTGCTGCCACCGTCTAAAGATGATGGGGCGGCTCTCGTACAACTCACCAGCAGAGGAACAGAGAACCTTTTGGACTTCTGAAATATCTAATGCTGGGAAAAAAGTGTGCTTGGAAACAGCATCTAATGGTAGCAAAAAGAAAAAAAAAAAAAGCTGGGCCAAACTCCAGGATATCAGAATTTACCTTCAGTAAATACTCAAAATCTACAAACAGTGTATATTTTGGAAAAAAAAAAAGGAATCATAACCCTGATCTCTCTTTAAGAGGAGCTGCAAAAAGATACTGGAAGTTCTACTCGTGTTCACCCAGCAAAAAGCCCGAGCTAGTGCAAGAGATGGATTTCCTCACCCAGATCCTTGCCACACCCCTTCGCTGGAGGTGCCATGGTTGAGCTGAGCTCTCGGCTCAACCCGTGAAGTGTGAGCACCTGCTCCGCTGTGATCGCGGCGAGCACCAGCGGAGGTGGAGTGGCAGGCAGGATGGAGAAGCCTTAAGCTTTCCTGGGGTTCACCTGTCAAAACCCTAAGCAATGAATTAAGAAGAAAAACTTAGAAAAATGCAGTTTACATATTATTCCTGCATTTAGGCAGCAAAAACATCCTTCAGAGTGTTCACACAATTACATGCTTGCATTAGTACGGTGCTGGAAACATACAAGTGTCATTTTGGGTAGCAAGAGGGTTACGATACAAACTTTTGATCTATTTATAGTCTCGGTTAAATTAGCAACTTATTTTTGAAGCCATAGGATTTTGAGAAATCACTTATTTTTCCTAAGCTCTACAGTTCAAGTGCATGTTAACGAGCATTATCACTGTTCATCTTGGCACTAGGACTAGAAGGCTGCAGGAACAGCACACAGTGTGGTCACGTACGATGGGCCCCGTGTGTGCATGTAGTGGTGTCGGTCTACTGCATGCAGCTGCAAGGTTACAGTACCTCGTTTCCTGTCCACATCTGTCCATTCATCTACACGAAGCATATAAAACAAAAACATCAGTTCAAGAAGTAAGAACAATAGTTTCAAGGAGAACAAAAGAAATAAACTAAAAAAAAAAAAAAAAGAAAAAAAGAGAAATCTAACTTTGTTTTTTCTCATCAGCATTCAGCACTTAACCGGAAGGAGCTCTGCTGCTGCTCGGCACCTTTCGCACACAAAAGCTGAGACCTTCCCCTCCCCTTGGGATAAATCCTGTTGCTGCAATTGAGATAAAACCATTACCCTCGACTGAATCTCAGCACGTTTTTGCACTCAGGTTGGAAAGTTTTCAGCTGTTTTTGCACTTAGAAGCAAGCAATCCCGGAGCGATTGGTTTTAAGCGCTGACAAACAGCTCGGCGTGGAGGA
Organism: Megaceryle torquata; assembly: GCA_024611175.1. NCBI lineage: Eukaryota > Metazoa > Chordata > Aves > Coraciiformes > Cerylidae > Megaceryle > Megaceryle torquata. The sequence continues at coordinate 12,023 of JANIJG010000272.1, read as the reverse complement.
AACCGCATCTCAGGGAAATTAACACGCGGGTTTTGGGAAGATAAAACACACGTGTGGATAAACTAGTGCAGATCTAGTTCTCCTGCTGAGATATTCCACTGAGTATGGCTCACTGGGTGTAAGCTCTAAACTTAGACCTGTATGAACAGCAGTAACCTTCTGTCGGCTCATTCTCTGAGGCCACACGTGAACCATTAAACGCTGCACCACTGAACCAGTCAGCAGTTCCTCACACGGGACAGCCAGGAGAAGGAGAAGCCCTGACAACCTCTTCAATACTGAGTTAATAGCAAGCTGAGTTTTTATCACAAAATGCTAAAGCCTCTCCCCACCACACGCCAGGAAGCTGCAGGAGTTTTTAAGGCAAAGCTGTTTTAATTTAGCAGTGGTAAACAAGGAGGTGCTCGGCCGTAAGCTGGAATTTCTGTGCACACACGTGACTAACGGGGCTCTGCTTTTACAGTAACGCTGAGAAAACGCTACGCTGAGAGACTTGTATAAAAGGGTTTCAGGAACCATATTTATGTTGTTTGAAGTTTTCCTTAATTGCTTATGCTTCTTCTGCATGGGCTTTCCAAAGTCATGCCTGGAAACTACCTCTGCTCGCAAAGCAACCCGGTCCTCCTGAAAGCTGCTCAGGACCTGGACTGATTCGGAGTTATTGTGATTCCGCTCTGTTTCTGAAGCTGTAACCTCCGAGGCAAGTACAGACACGGGGAGATGTGTTCCCATCTCTGCCTTGGCCGGACTCGCTTCGCGGATCAGCTCCAGTAACGCCCCCGGGCAGCTCTTACACCGGAACTCGAGGAGCGCTGAGCAACTCAACACGCGGTACCTCAACTGAAGTCAAGAAGCCCGGGTACGACCGGTCACCGTGACGGAGCTGCCGAGCCGCGGAGGGAAGGACTTGCCCGGACTCCTTTCGAGGGCAGAGCCCGCGATGCTCGGTCACTTCCCGAAACCCCTCCCGGCGGCAGCACCGCGAGCCTGCCGGTGTTTGTTGCTCTACTACACCCGGACAACCGGTGCCCGCGGGGTGCCCGGGAGCCGCCCCGCCCAGGAGACGGGCACCGGCAGCCGCGCCAGAGCCGCACCTCGGGACCGCCCCGGCACCGCCAGCGGCTCCGCGGCGCTCTGCGCGGCCCCGGCCCAGCCCGGCCCGGCGGGCTCAGGCCGGCGCTGCGGGAGGGGCCCCGCCGCTCACCGCTCACCTTTGCGGGCCTTCTCGCCGGGGATGCTCTGGGCGCGCAGCCGCTGGTCCAGGATGTAGAGCATCTCCCCGCCCAGGTTGAGGAACAGCAGCGGCAGCGTCCGCGCCGACATGGCGACCGCCGGCCCCGCCGCCGCCGCTGCCGGGCAACCGCCGGGGCCAATCGGGAGGCGCCGTCTTGGCCCGTGGGGGCTCGGGGCGGGCGGGTGAGCCCCGGCCCCACGCGTGCGCACAGCCAGCGCGTGCGCGAGGGCCCTGTGCACGAGCGCGAGCCGCGGCGAGGGGCGGCTCCGCGAGAGCTGCGGCGTCGACTCCGGCGGGCGAGACACGTGGCGGGATCTGTAGGGGAGCGATGCGAGTAACGGGACCGCAGCGGAACGAGCCGAGCCCGGCGCAGGCCCGGCCGAGGCTGCGGTGACAGCACGGGGCGTGGCGAGCCCTGCTGCGGGCGGCAGCGCCCCGGGGCCGGGGTGGTTTCGGTGCGCGGCACAAAGTCGCGGGGTTGTGCCGAGGGTGCGACGGCCCGAGGAGGGATAGAAACGCCCGAGCCCGCCAGGACGTCACGGCCGTGATTCGCGGCGCGGTTTCTACAGAGCTCCCCCTCCGTGAAGAGGAGCCGCCCCTCGAGCTGCCAGGGCCGCTGCGTTCCCAGATCGCAGCATTTCGCTTCCTTTTCTCTCCTCGGTCGTCGTCCCCCAGCCCGGGCCCCTGCCGAGCAGCAGGGGCAGTGCCATTTAACAGCACGATGCTGCAGCTCGCTGGGGAGGGACGGGAAACAGACCCGGCTCTCAGACCCCCCGTCGTGAGGGGGAGGGGGTGGTGAAGCCCCCCTGGGTGCTCCTCTCACATTGATCAAACTGCCCAGCCCCGTGTGTCAGCTGTAAAATAGACTTAAAATGCCTGAACTGCTGGCTGCACTCACGCTGCAGAACACGCAAACACGTCAGCAAAGAGGCTTTGGGTCTTTAGAAGGTGGTTTATTAGAGAGGTGGCTGTGCCAGAGTCACCATGCTGCTAAACGGGGGTCCCCTCACACTGTGCTGCTGCCGCTGCCTCCTTGGCAGCTCCTGCTCTCGCCTGCCACTCTCTTCTCTTCTTCAGCCTCTCCTCCGCCTTCAGCTTCCGCACCTCCTGGTAAACCTGCGGGACGAGCACAGAGGGGTGAGAAAGGGGAGACACAAAGCTGCTGAGCGGAGCTGAGCTCCCAGAGCAGAGCCCAGGAGGCACTGAGCAGCCAGGGCAGCCCCAGCCATGCACCTCCTCCAGGACCGCAGCCAGGTCTTGGGGCACCATCTGGAGGTGTCCCCTTAGAGCCACCCAGTCTTTGGGTGTAATTTCACTAGGTAAGGTTACAGACGTTATCACTGTCTCCTCAAAGTCAAAGCCTGGATTTAAAGGCCTTGCCCATCGGCCTTTTGTGTCTTAACTGTGCCCTCCTGTAAAGGGATTTTCTCCTGCAGCTACACAGCAATCCCCGCATCGCTCCGTACCTTCTGGCAGAAAGCCTTCTTCACCAGCCAGCGCTTGGTGACCCTCCTGGAGTAGAGCGGGGGGAGGGTGTACTGGATGTTCAGCTGCTTGCAGGTGTTTTCAAAGGTGTCGTAGCGGACACGGCGGAGATAGGCCAGTAGTTTTTTCCGTCGATCTACATCCATCAGCATGCGACGACGGTTATTTTTGTCCTGCAAAGGACTTAGCGTTCACCAGACTGCAGACAGATTATACTCCCATCCCAATAAATTACTTAGAATAGACCAGATTATCTCTGGAAGGAAACAATCAGGCTAAGGACAGCATCTTAGGACAATTTTTCTTGGCAGATACTACAAGCACAGTAGGTCACTACAAGGAGATCTGTGAAGACTTAATTTACTTTTCACTGCAATTGCTTCTTCATTCTGTGTCTGCAACTCAACTCCCACCCCCCCGACTGTTTTCAACTTGTGCAGCTTCAGGCGGTGCCAAAAACAGCAACGGCCAGAGGCAAAGGCTGGGGGGGAAAGTCTACTGGCTAAGCTAAAAGCTCTGCTTCCCCCAAAGTGTTTTCTTCCAGAAGGGACATAGAAGCATTTACCTTTGTTTTCCAGAAATTAAATGCGGCAATAAAATGGGAGCTGGCTCTATCTGACTGGGCTGTTTTTTGGGAGAGATGATGCGTAGCTAGAGCCGTGCCACCCAGGGCAGTCCCCGTGGGAGAAACATCCCTACCTGGCAGGAGCAGTTTGTGTAACAAACAGCCTCTGCCCAAATAATTTCCAAAAGACTCTTCTGCTGGAACATTTGGTCCAACTTCTGGCTTGTTATAAAAATTAAATTCTATTCTGGTTTACTCTTCAAGCTCTTATGATTAACAAATAGTTATGCACTTTTTTTCAAATGCAGTTGATTAATCCACTTCCCACCTTTAGTACGGCACAAAGAGTCTTTAAAATATCTTGTTCATAAATCAGCACAGCCCTGGCCGCTGAACATTTCCATGGGCAGGACAAAGAGAGAATACAGCTGCTGGAGCAATAATGTTAATTACACTGAAAACTAAGCAGTGAAGCCACATCTGCAGCAAGGATAAATTTAGCTAAACACTGTTCGAAAGTATCTGCTCAGCCATTTCCACCCATCCAGTAACAGCAGAGAAGACACTCCACATCCCAGTTGGTGGGAAGGAAGCCGTGACCGAGCCGGTGCTTTCCCAGACTGGCACCACAGAACAGCTATAACTATTTTATAGCCCTTCTCAGGAAAGCAACAATCCCCACAATTAAAATCCTTCTGTTCTAAACTGAGAAAACAACCTGAACAGCCGCTGTCCGAGAGATGTGGGCTCAAGTCCCTGCTGGTTACCTTGGGATGCCTCTGGAGATGTTCCTCGTAGGTGCGGATCTTGGCAGTCAGTACAGCGACTGTAAAGAACGGACACCAGGAGCCGTAAGGAGCAGCAGCTTTCCAGGGCACCGGTATCGCCCGCGCTCCCCTCACGCTGCCGGCTGAGGACCCAGCGCCCCGCAGCACATGTCACCGCACAGCCCTCTGAGGAACCACACAACGGAACCTGTGCAACCCCAGCCAGAACTATCGCCTTACACTGCTGCTTAACTAGAGGGTAAACTTTTAACATTAGATCACAGGAATTTTTCTGCAAAACGCCTCTTGCACTCTCTTAATTACTGGTGCCTTTACATTCAACTCTCACTTCGCTTGGTTTGAGCTCTGGAAGAACAGACCCAAATTCAGAGGTTCTTTGTAAGAGCAGCAGCCAGCTCTTTGGGAGTTCCAGTGCTGGTGGCAGCCTGAGAAACCAAAGGCCTCTGTTAGCGACAGAGCAGCACATCGTGGTCAGCGGCAGCGTAGCCTTGATCCCTGCGCTGTCCCTACACCATGCTTCAGCCAGAGCTCTCTGGTGCAGAGGGAAATCTGGGTTCCACAGCTACATCTACCAGCTTGTTTCAGTAATGATGCAGCACAATGCTCTGCCACACTCGTGCTTCCAGCGGAACAGAGCACAGGCTGCCATTGGAGGGGGGATATGGAGCAGGGACTGGAAAGCACCCCAGCAGACACCTGCCAGTCAGTGCCTCTGCAACGTCCCCAAACCCCGCAGAGGTCATCCAGGGCACGCCGCAGGCTGCCGGCCTCCCAGGGGCAATCCTGAAGGAGATGTTTCCCACTGATACGGGAAACTTCAAGTGCTGGGGTGGGAACAGCTGAATAAAAGCAGACCTGTATCATCTGCCAACAATGTCCTTCTACCTTTTTAACTTACCTTGCACCTCAAAGGAGCCGTTGTCGTTGGGAGACCTCCTGACCTTCTCCACCAGCTGCTGTGTCTTTATTTTCATCTTCTCCTTCTGTGGAGAACAGAGAAGAGCTCGTCACCTTCTCAGGAACACTTCCCCGATGCCCAGGTAAAGGCTTTTAATTAATAGCTTTACTGAGCACCCATCACAAAATGTGTAAGAAGTGCTGCAAAAAAAGGCCCTGCTGCTGGGAGGACAGTGCTCAGAGTACAGCAGCAAAGCAGCATGAAAAGATCTCAGCAGAAGACAGAACGGCCATCGTGCAAACCAAGAGTCCAGGCACCCCCTCCCCCCGGATTACAGGGCGCTGAAGAGGCCCCGCTGCTCTCACACGTGGACGAGCTGAAGCCGATCGCGCAAGGCAGCGGCCTTTACTTTTCACATCTTTTTAAGCTGAAGTGGTAAGCAGCAAGAAATGGCGTTTTCTTCTCTCCTCTTAGCGTGCCATTGTTACCATAAAGAAGACTGCATGGTAAATGTTAAGAGCAGCCAAGACGTATCGGTTGCGTGTATTGAATAGCCCCAGATTTGCAGTCACTGAGCAACAATGAAGGGAATTTAACAGCGTAGACAAGTCCCACACAACAGTCTCACAAAATCTTCCAGGGTTTTTATGCAACTAGAACGAAACCAACCTGACTTGCCATTTCCAGTGACAACAGTCTTCTCACTACATCGTCGACACTGCAAGGAGACCGCAGGGTAGTTTATGGGCTAGAAACAGGGATACTCAACAACAGAAATGAGGTTGGATTTTCAGAACATAGCAACTCTTCTTAACTTTAACTTACTGTACAGATTCACATCAACTCTCCCGCCCTCCCCAAACCGCCAGCAATAAATTGCTTCTTGCATTCCTAACTAAAACCACAGCTGAGACTGCAGAAGCATCGAGCAGTTCCGCTGCTGTGGGAAGCAGTTACTTCAAGTGATGATGAAGCCTTATCAATTCCCTGCGAACTGGGTGCTGAAGATTAACCCCCAAGTAAGAGCACAAGGACAAAACAATGAAGTCTTAGAGCAGCTCCTTCAAAGAGGGGTGATACTCCGAGTTATGCCACTGGGGGCTCTCCATGCACTGCACACGAGCACAGAAATCCTGAAGGCCTGGTCCACATTTCAGCAGCGGCCGTTCATTCAGAGTTGTTCAGCTACACACCCTCCAGCACCCGAGTTCCAGATGGGGCAGATTATTCCTAAGATTATTTCTAGCATTTGTAGTCCGTAGGAAAAACAAAAACAAAACCAAAGAAATAATCTGTAAAGTCCACGGAGGATGTGGGCAACCTGCACGTGTCTTGTCTTAAGCAAACAAGCCCTGATCAGTGACTGCTTTGGCAAATTCCACTTTCAAAAGGACTTGGCAATTTTTGTGCTGAACTGCACAGCAGTGACTGCAGAGCGGTCGGTGACAGCACCCGCGTGGGGTGGTTGTGTGTGTGCAAGGTACAAATCTATGAAGAGAACAGCCCTTCCCTTGCCCTGGACTGTACCTGTTTATTATCGGGACATTAGCATAGTCTTTCTTCAGCATTGTGGGAGGAAGATCATCCAAATGGCTGGGGATGTCTGCAAAGAGAGGATCACCCTTTGAGTATGAGCAGCACAAAGTCAGAGCTCTGAATGTTTCCAAACTGGATCAGAGGAAATGAGTTTGCAACATGGTGTAGAGGCCACTGAGATCAGTCACCTCGTGCTAATGACAATTGCTAATTCCCCACACATTCATAAGCTGCTGAATTTTCAGACGTAACTTCTGAGCTTGCAAGAAGTTATTTCTAGAAGCACAGAACCACAAAAGGGTTTACAAAGGGACCTTGTGAAGTTTCTAGTCCAGTGTCCCCCTGAAGCGGGACTGTCATCGTTTCTTTGTCAAGCAACGCCCCAAGAACTCTGGGGACGGACATTCCACACCCACGTGTTCCCACGCTGCGCTGCCTTCCCGGGAACCCTTTTGCCTTCTGTGTCCAGCTGGAACATATCCGAGCTGCTCCCTGGGACCACTGCCCTCATTACATCGTCAGGCACCACCAAGGGGAGTCTGGCTCCCTCGCCCCTGTGATTACCCATCAAACAGCTGCGGGATTGCAGAATCCTGCAACAGGGATTATATTTCCTTTCTCTCCACGTGATGAACTCTCCACCTTTACAGAAACCCACCTCCCTCCTCCTGCGGCATTAGGGTGCAACTCTGAGAACATCAAGAGCAAAACACTTTGCCACGTGGTGGTGTTAACCCTGACGTACCTTTCCTCCTTCTTCTCACAGGTCTGGCGTAACATCTGGCTGCCTGAATAAACGGACTGCAAGCTTGGTGGAGAAAAACAAAGATTTATTAGACTCTTTTAGCTAAGTACGTGTTAACTACTGCTCAGTCTGTACTAAAAAGCCAGTCAGAGTACTTCAGCTCCAAGGTGACTGGTGGCCAGCCAGGTGTTTAGTCCCAAAGGAGCGTGGAACACTTCAGTGTGGTTCTCACATGGGTGCTAAAACAAACGAGGGAAATTGTACTGCTTCAGGGGGATCTCAACCCAAACGGTGGGACGAAGAGAGCAGCAGGAAGAGGTCACAGACATGGAGCAAAATGCAAGAGCTCCTCTAATGAACGGTGTTCATTTAGAGGGTTTAAACTGATGAAGTAATTTAAGTAATTTCATGTGCAAGTCAGACAGGCTACTCTGGACCACCCCAGGGGCAGAGCACAGCAGCTGTGAGACTGAGAGACAGGCTTTGACTGGCACAGCTTGGTAGAGGTGAGGATATTCCTCACCAGCCTGTAATGAGCTGTTCTTTGGCCTTTCAAAAACAAACTCTTCCAACTGCTCATTCAAGATCCCTACTACCTGAATGAATACCTGCTGCACATTATCCACCTGCTGCAGACCATTCAGCCTTTGCCTGCCAGTGGAGCTGGCTGAGACACGCACAAGCTCAGTGTGGGCTCTGCAAGGCACCAGAGCCGCACGCGGCTGTCGGGACAAGGGGTGAACTGGAGTCCTGCACGTACCATGTGGTGACAGCCCGTGCGGAAACCAGGCCAGGGAGCAGCCCACACCTCGGCCCAGCTCCCGCCACCATCGCCCGCCAGGCCTCTGCCCTCTGCAGCAGGTCCCCGTCGTGTGCAGGGCTGTGAGAGTGGGCGGCCCCCGGCGCAGCCCTGCCAGCCCGGCTCCCTGCCGCAGAACGGGGGTGGCCGCTCGGTCCCGCTCACTCCCGGCGCCTTGAAAGACACCCCGGGGCCTTACCAGCAACACCCCAGGTCCTCTCAGTGTCACCCAGCCCGCTGGTCCCTCTCAGGTTCCTTCTCCACCGCCCCAAGGCCGCCCCAAGGCCACCCCCGGCCCCGAGACCGCCCCGTCCTCAGCTCCCGGCCCCCTCTTCCCCGCCCGGGTCCCGCTTCCCCTTCCACCCTCCCTCCCAGCGGCCTCTCCAGCGCAACCCGAGCTCCCCACGCGCCTCACCGGCCCCGCCGCCGCTGCCCAGAAGGGCGGCCCCGCCGCGGGCCGGCTCCGCCAGGCTGCGGCCCAGCGCAGCCCGCAGCACCAGCACGGCCCGTCCCCACCGGCCCGCCGCCATGGGCGCCGCCATCTTGCCCAGGCGCGACGGCCGAGCGCCGAGCGGAGGAGAAGGGGCCGAGCGCGTCGATGGGCGGGGCGGGGCTCGGTCGCCCTCCCGGTGCCACCCCGAGCCCTGGCGAGTCCGTTCTGTGTCCCAGTGGCCACCCCAGGCTCGTCCCGCTGAAGAACAGTCCCGGGCCGTTCTCAGCGCGTCCCCGTTTATTGCGGCAGGGGGGGGGAGGGCACAGCACCGTCGGAGGGAGCCGTACCCCCGGCGGGCGGCCCCGGTGCTGGGTCCGTTCGCGATCCCCAGACCCCCCCACCCGTACCCCGGCGCTAAAGCGCCCGGCAGTCGTGGAGCTCCTCGGCGCCGCCGAGGCGGAGGCCCTGCAGCAGCGGGAAGGTGGCGGGGAGCTCCTCGGGGCAGCCGCCGTCCCCCGGGGCAGCGCGGTGGAACTGCAGGTTCTCGTAGGGCTCGGGGCTGGGGCTGGGGTCGAGCAGCAGGGGCTGGGTGGAGCCGGAGCGCAGGTAGAGGCGCGGCGGGACGTGCTGCTGCCCCTGGTACCCGTCGCCCACCACCCGCGCGTACTGGATGGTGTCGCCGCTCCCGCCGGGGCCCCGCCTCGGCTCCGTGACCTCCCAGCCGCGGCCCAGCGTGCCCGGACCCTCCTGCCGCACGTAGGGCCGCGGCAGGACGGGGAAGGCGCCGGTCGTCTCCGCGGTGGACTCCTTGCCCCGGGCCGGAGGCTGCTTCCCCGCCGCCCGTTCGAGCACCGTGATGGTGGAAATGGCGGCCAGGCCGGGCTCCCGCACGCCCGGCGCCTGCGGAGGCTCCTGGAGGAAGGGTGTCTGGTCACGGCCGGTGCGGCCCCTGCCCGCACCGCGCCAGGGGAGCCCCCCGCGCCCCCTGCTCGGCCCAGCGCGGCCGCGCGCCCCGGGTGCCGGACACCGGGAGGAGCAGCCGCCCGGTCTCACCTCCTGGAGCTCTGCTGGCACCCACTTGCCCAGGCTGCTGTTGGCAGGGTCGGGGACGCTGGGCCAGAACTGCTGCTTCACCCTGGTGGGCACAGGGCAGGGGACTCGGCGAGGGTCTGGGGGTGGCGCTCCCCGTGTCCACCTCCCCCCAGCAGCCGTGGCCGAGGCCACCGCAGCCCCCGGGGACAGGGACGTCCAGCCCGGGGCAGCTCTCTGTACTCACCGCCCGTTCTTCTGGAAGCAGATGAGCAAAAATATGAGCAGGACAAAGATGAGTCCCAGGGTGAGGAAGAGGAACTGTATCTCAGTGTCATCTGGAAAGCAGACAGGGGAGGGGGTCAGTGGGGGAGCCACACAGGGGCACCTCCAGCTGGGTCAGGACCCGGGGTGCGGTGCTTCCCCTCTGGTCCCTACACCCCCGCGGGTGGTCGCACCCTCTCACCGAGCACCGTGGTCACCAGGGTCAGGCTGGTGCTGTTGGTGCCGCCGGCAACTGTGGATGCCATGATGTGCACTTTGTACAGCGTTGATGGCTTCAGCTCCCGGATGACGAAGGAGCTCAGAGGGGGCTTCACGGTGGCACCTGGGAAACACCGGGGCTGTTGGTGCAGCAGGTCCCATATGGGCCCCACACACAACCCCCAACCCTCTGACGAGGGCACGGAGACTGCTGAGGTCCCCTGGGCACACTGAGGTGCCAGGCAGGGCAGGTGGTGCTGTGGGCAGGACTCACTGGACACGTCTGCGGTGCTGTTGGCCCAGAAGATGGTGTAGCTGGTGATAAAGCCGTTCTGCTCCTCAACCGGCACCGGCTCCCAGCACAGCTCAGCCTCGGACTTGCTGATGCTCTTCAGGTGGAGCTTTGGAGCATAGGATGGGGCTGAAATGGAGCAGGACGAGCGACTGGGTGCCGTGCAAAGCTGGTGCCTGGGGTAGGGGCTCGGCCCTAAATGGTGAGCCCCATTCTCCAGGTGTGGGTGTCAGGCCCTGACTCCCGCTCTGCCCTATGCCATGGGGCTGATTCCGGTTGAGAGCACCTTCAGAGCCGAGCCAAGGTCCAACCCAGTGGGTTGAGCTCTCCCGCACACCCCCTGAATTAGGGGGATGTGGTGGGCAGGCTGACTCTCCTGGGGGTAAAGGGGTGGGGGTATGGGGTGACCCACCCCCCCGGGGCCCCATGGCCAGCTGCTGTGGGCACACCTACCCTTCTGCTTGGAGTAGGCGGCGGTGTGGACAGGCACCCCGATGGCATCCTTGTAGAGGGGGTACACGGAGAGGTTGTACTGCTGGAAAGGCTCGATGCCATCTGCAGCAGAGAGCAGAAGGTGGCCTGGGGCTTTGGCATTCTGGCTGCCCCACACCTGCCCTGTGCCAGACCCCAGGAGTGGGTCGAGGAAGGAGGGAGGGTGTGGAGCGGGCTCAGGGCAGGGTTTGGTACTGGGGCAGCCAGGAGCGGTTCCAGACGCTGGTAACCCCCCCAACACAGCCCACCAGGAGGATGGGGACCCCCTAACATACCCTGGATGAGGGCTGCAGTGGCGGCTCCATCTCGTTCCATCTGCCAGCAGGCGCTGCAGTGCCCGGGCTCCGAGGACACCCGCTGCCACTCCACCACGTAGGCAGCTGGTCGGGTTGGTGGTGCCTCCCAGTACACCCAGAGGCTGTGCTCGCCCCCAGGCACAGCCCGCAGCCTGGTCAGGGGCTGACCTGTGTGGGGACAAGCAGACAGGGTGATGGGAGAGGGGAGCATCTCTGTGTCATCACCCTGCTGTGCCCCCAGCCTGGAGCCTGCCCTGCCTGGGCACCCTGCAGCCAGCCCCCCAGTCACACACCCTGGGAATCATCACCCCCATGATGGGGTGAGGGTGCAACACCCAGTCTGAGAGCTTGTGGAGCTGCCAGGGATGGGGGCAGAGCCCCAGGGGGGCACGTGGACATTTCAGTGGGAAGTTTGTGCTGCTCTCACCTTTCCTCTCCAGAAGGATGACCTCAGTCGCTGCCGACTCGCCGGCGGTGTTGTAGGCTGAGAGATAGACCCTCCTGGTCCCCGCTGGTGCAGAGAAGTTGCACTGGGTGTGGGTGGTGTTGCAGACGGAGGCGGGGTCCCTGCTCCGTCTCCTGGGGCTCAGGGTGACGCGGTACCCCAGCACTCGCCCATTTGCCTCCTGCCGCCGTGGGGCCTGGATGCAGGCAGGTGTCGGGGTGCTCAGTCCACAGGTTGATGCCCTGGCAGCCCCCACCACCTGCCTGAGCTCACCTTCCAGCGCAGCTGTACCTCCAGTTGCCTGCCTGCCTCGGCCGGCTGAGTGCTCCACCATGTGTCCAGTTTCCCCGTGGGGGCTGCAACAGGGGTCATAGAGTCAGAGACTGGTTTGGGTGGGAAGGGACCTTTCAAGGTCATCTGGTCCACCCCCCTGCAGGGAACAGGGCCATCTGCAACCAGAGCAGGGTGCTCAGAGCCCCGGCCAACCTCCCCTGCAATGGTGC
>JANIJG010000271.1:10600-32798 GCA_024611175.1 Megaceryle torquata | reverse complement strand
TTAAAAATAAAAAAAAAAAAAAAAAAAAGAAAAAACCCAACTTCAACTATTTTGGAAATATTGTGAATAATTTTTTGATATAAAAAATAATTTTTATGTAGCATGAAAACCACCAAAATAAAATGATCAAGAATAAAAGCTGTGCAGAGGGTGTTTTTGTTTAGTTGTTGAGGGAAAAGAAGGAAAAGATGTAGTGGTGTATGAGAAAGGGATGCTGCTGCCATGGCTTTTACTGTGAGATTCACAATACATGATGGCTTTCTTCAGTCTTGGTAACCAGAGTCTTATGATTATGTAGGGAAAAAAAAAAGAAAAAAACACAACTCATATTCTATGTGAAAAGAGGTTTTTATCTCTGATTGCGGTGGAGGATATCTCAAAATAAGAACAGAGTGAATCCCAAAGACTCAAAAACCAAGAATCAAACTGAAAATGGCCATGAATTGCTTTTGAATGTTAACAGCTATCATGAATTTTTTTGTTTGACTTTTACTTTTGAGCAGTTGTGGTTGCAGTACTGGGGAGGCAGATCTGAAGGAGGTAACACATTAATGGAAGGCTGAGAAAGTTTTGTTTTTGTTATGTGAGGCACAGGATTTAAACCTGGGTCTCTGCATTTCTTCCTGACTAAGGGAACAAAATAGTGTCCTTTAGGTGGATATATTGGCACCACTCTTCATTCTTAAAAAAAAAAAAAAAGAAAAAAAGAAAAAGAAAAAAAAAAAAAGAAAAAGAAGACAATTGCAAGGTTTCTTCAAGGAAGGAGATTGCCTCTTCAAATTCCAGACTAAACAGTGTATCACCTCAGCACTTCAGTCCCTCTTAGAAACAATAGTGGCAATTCTGTGCTCCCTGAAGGAAGAGTGGTGTCAATGATCTTTGCCTTCTTTGGAGGCTTTGGAGCTAGGTGCTAGAGCACTATATTGCCTTTGAGGAGGTGGTAGCACCCATCCTGTCTTGCTGTGGATCAGGGTGTTGCTCCTTGGAATTATAAGAGGACAGAAGATACTGGTTTCTGGACTATCGCAGAGAAAGTGGTAGGTTGCTCTGCCCATTCTGTCTTGAAAATATTCCTTGTACCTTAGTGATTCAGAGATCCCCTGCATATGAATTTCATCTTCCCTCCCTCATGGTCTCATCTCCCATGCAATCATTAAAACACTGCTCCATCAGCTAGCAGGGGACCTTCTCTGTTGTTCCAGTCCTTGGTGATGAGTGTCTTCTACATCACAGGCTGAAAGAGAAGAGGAAGATAGCACACCATGTAGTTTAAAATATGGGTTCAACATTGCCTGAGATGAAAGAAAATCAGTAAAAAGTCAGTATCAGCCTAGACTACTACTCTGTCAGTGTGCAGAAAGAGAAATCTGGGTCAAAATCTTGTCTTCTGCTCAAGTCAAGAGAGATGGATGGATCACTTGGATGGAGTGAAAAGGAAAGACCTGGAGGCAGCGGTAGTATCAACTTGACTGGTGAGTTCTTGAATTCTGAGCCACAGATACAGATGTGAAAGAGGATCCATGGAACATTACCTTTTGATGGAAGAATGAGAGGAAGAGTCCTTTTAGTATAAGAGAAACCAAATCCTGAAGCAACTTCTTGGTTTATCTAGGTCTGAGTTAGCCTGTCTCTACCTGTTGCCAATCCCTATCCTATGCACTTTGTGGTTTTGCTTTTTGACTCCTACAAGAAAGAAGAGAGCAACTTTCTTCTGTCTTGTAAAGCTTTTGTCATTATTAGTTATAAATCTAGGTTGTTCCTTCAGTATCTGGCTATTTGCCCTTCTTCCCACTTTTTCTGTCTCTTAGACCCATCCTTGTGCCATCAAGTCTTGCTAGAAAGATTGCCTTGCTGTAAGGAACACTATGCCTCTGTGACCTCCTGTCCTTACATGTTAAGAAAAGGGGAGTTTGCTCCCTTATGGGAGGAAGCTATCACTGTTCTAGGTCCTTCAGTGAACCGCGAGGGCTGAGAAGTCATTACACACAGTTTAGGGGTATTGCTTATCTTGCTTTCCTCCAGTGACTTAGATATTCCAGCTGCCTTCGTTACAAAGAACATATCTTACATCTGTGACCATTGCGGACTAGCTCTGTGTTTGTGTTATCTGCTGGCATTTGCTCCCTCAAAGACAATATGGAGAATCACAAGTAGCCTCTTACCTGTAGCCTGGACAATCACTGTGGCTGGTACTACACCAGCAGCCTCCTATTTATATGCATCTCCTTAGCAGAGTCAAGGATCAAGGCAGTAGCAGCAGGGAAGGGTAGGAAAAAGGAAACTGGGGAGAGGGTGATGTGTGGGTGACCATGTAATGCTGTGCTAGTGTGTGATGTGTGCTCACCAGCTAGAGACTGTGGCATGGAGCAAGAGCAGCACTGTGACCCCCAGTTTTCTTGTCTCCATCATCTGAAAGGTGGTCTATCTTTCTCTTCCCTGGGCAGCAGGATGCCCCATGGAGCATGTAAGGCAGGGGACAGGGCAAGGAACTGAGTACCTGCAGGTACCTCAGCTTCAGTGCTGAAAGTGCATGGTGCACATCAAAGCCCAGGCTGCAGACTTGATAGCACAAGTGCTGCAGGATAGGAAAAGGCACAATGAAAACCTCAGCTCTGAAGGCTTTGACTTTCTTCAGCAAGTTTCTGCAGAGGAATGAGTGTAGTAGAGGTGAACAGAGCTAAAGCAGAAACTTGGCAAATACTTTGAAAATTCAAATTTCCAAGCATAGTGTCTCAGAGTCTGAAGCATGGCTTTGGCCATGCATTATGCCAGCTGGAAGTTCAGCCAGGGCTGTTCGTCTGCTCCAGCCTCTGTTCTTACTCACCTTTCTTCCCTGGAGTAAAGCAGCCAGCTCATCTGTTCCCTTAGACCCAGAAAGCCTAACGACAAAGCAGAACAGCTTGCATGTTTGCCCACCTTGTATCTGTGCTTCATTGCTCAGATCTCAGGTCTTCCAAGGCAGACATTCAACCAGGCCAGTGGGAGGGCAGTCGTCCTTCTAATACATGCGTACAGCAAAAGCAGGAGTCTGGAGTTTTTGAGCACACAAGCCCTAGATGCTCTCCTTGAAATACCTCTGTGTTTGTTAATGTGAGTGATCCTGGGTTTGTTTGCCCTCACAGGTGATTTACATGGTCCATCAGAAAGCCAAGATTCTGTTAGTGATGAACAGCTATTCATTGTGGCTTTTCAACATTTGAACAAATGACTAGGATTTTAGTTACAGAAATGGCATCTGCAAAGATGCATATCCTGTACCTGGGGATATTAGCAGATGTTCTTCACTTCAAAATGATTAAATTATTTCAAAACTTCTCTTTGGCCTACCACATGTAGGGACTTTTCCAAATGATAAATGCATTTCCACTGGCTCTGGTGGCCCTTTTCTGCATCTAGATTCTCCTTTTTCAGCTCTGGGAGTCAAACCTTGCTGTGCTGAGACAAAGGTGAATGCATCCCATTTGGAACCAAAGAGAGCTAGTTGTAATGAACCAGCCACTTCTTCTGGCTTTGTAGCTTCATATTGCTGTTCAGATGTCCTTGTTCCTCTCCAAGCCACTTCAGGGGTCTCTCTGGGCTTCAGTGATGGTCCAGTCTGCTGTCCCTGCTGACCTTCCATTTTTTTATATGCAGAGAGTAAGGGCTTTATGACCACTTCTGTATCTGAGGTGTTAGATTAAAACTGGAGAAGCATGACAGTTTGGACCTCTCTCTGTATCTCTCCAATTGCTGAGGAGGCAAGAGACGGAGGCCTGCCAGCCACAAGGTTAAGCTTCGGTTAAGCGATCACCCTTCAGCTGCAGGTTTCTGCTGCACTGTTAGCAGAGGGGACATGCACTAGAATGCTAAGTGACTTAACAGCATGAGATTGTCACTCTTTCAAGACTGGTACATAGACTCGAATCTAAGCAGAAAAGAAGGGATTAGGTTTCTCTTTGTCTATTTCCCCTGCTCCCAAGGGAAAATTTCCTGAAAAAGGGGAAAGGGAAGCTTCTTCTCTCCCTGGACACCCAGGCTATTGTCTTTCCATAAAGAAAGTGGTAGAATGAAACAGATCTTTGATTGGTACCCAGACACAGACTCTGGGTGTGTTTCCTCTGGGTGTGTTTCTACATCTACTTCTTTTTTTTTTTTTTTTTTTTTATCTTTCCCTGAGGGAATAGCATAACTTCTGCTACCAAGGGCAGGGACACTTTCTCTGCCACCTTGGTCTCAAGGGATGAGACATAAGCCCAGAGTCCCAGGCTCTTGGTGCTTTTATGGCTCTGTTCAAGTCACCCTACTACACATCCTGGAGAGCTGGGGGTGCCTGGGGCCAGCAGCACGAAGCATTGGGAAGCAATGTTTAGTTAAGTTTTGTGCCATGTTTGCATGAAGTAGGGAAGGATTTTTAGAAGCACCTGGGAGATGTATTAAAACAAACCCCATCTCACTGAGAGCCAGTAGTGCTTAGCTGCTTAATTGCTTTTAGAAATTTCCACTACAAAAGCTAAGAATGTTTATTCTGTTTGTTTTTTTTTTTTTGTTTTGGGTTGTTTTTTTTTTTGTTTGTTTGTTTTCTTTTTAAATCTCTTTATGAAGGGGATGGAGTATTTAATAGTGAGGTGAAATAGTTGAGGTCTCCCAAGCCTAAAATATTGTGATAGCAATCTCAACTAACAACTACTCCTGCAGGATGCCCTGGGTTAAGCTGAGGATATGAAGCTGCCTTCAGAGGGTGCAGCAGCACCCGTCACAGAGGGAGAAGTAGGTAGCACACTGGGAAGAATTTAATCTGAAAGGTACACTTGAGGATGCACATTGAATGCAAGCAATGACTGATAGCTTCAGGGGTGATTTTTTTGCTGGTCAAAATGACTCCCATCTCTCCTAATAAAAACACTATTGCTGTGGAGTTGGATAGTGTCAGTATCAGTCATTAATCTGGGAAGGAGCGAGTAAAGTGAAATGCTTTGCCAGCAGAGTAAAACCCTGACACAAAATTGATCAAAAACATTTAGGTCCTGTTTTCAAACAAGATTTGTCTGTTCAACACTTCACACTGCCACAGTCCTTACTTCAAAGAGTGCAATTTTGATGCTAAACTGAAATACGTTAATATTAGCATTTACATTAACAAGTAAATTGACAGATGCCATAGTTTACATATATTATGCAAATATCCCAAAATCTTGCATGAATTTGCATATAATTTTCATGAGATTAAATGAGATGTGCACTATATAGGGGAAATGATTGAAGCATCCAGTCATATGATAAGCTAAGTGACTTGATGTGGCTTGTTGTATGAACTGTGGTAAAGACAAGAGACAGAGGAAAATGAGATCTGACATTCTCACATGCAAAAATATTGTGTTCATGATTTGTGTTTGGAGAAAGCAGTGCAGGAATCTCTCTGGGATGTGCTCAGAAGTAGTGCAGGAATCTTGTGCTGGAAGACATATTTTAGGATGACGGGAACTCAACCTGAAGGGCTGGTCAGGGTCTGTTACTGGGGATTTTTGTGACTCGAGAAATGCTCCCCTCTTTGCAGAATTGTGCAAACATCACCCCGTTGACCACCCTCCACCAAGTAAGGTGATGAGAATTTCTTACACAGGAAAGGGAACAATGAGGATCCACACAGATGATGTGATCCACACAGAGGAAGTCACCAGACCCCAGACATGCCTGTCACCATTTCAGTATCTGGCAGGTTGTCTTCTTCTTCCCCCTCTGGAGGTCACGAAGAGATACCAGGTATTTGCAAAGCTATGACCAGGGCAATCAGCTTCTGCTTCAGATTAGTTTGGTGAGAAATCTTGCTATTCCAATAATGCTCTGGTATTCCAGCTTTATTTCACCTTTTCCATTGGGCCGAGCCTTGAGGATGCTGTATCTCACCCCAGCCTTGGACAAAGGGAACCTGAACCACAATTTGTGGTAGTTTTTGATGTGTATTTTTAATTAGCTCTACTTTTACAGGTAAGATGAGGAAGTGCATGTATGGGCCTTATCCAGAGAGGTGTTGGGCTGTTCAGGGGACAGGCTTTCTCAGGATGTGTACAGTGTATGGGGCTCAGCCTCTGCTGCCACTCTGACCTGACTTCTCTGAGCTGATCATGGAGGCTCTACTAGGATATAAAATACAACTAATTTCCCTTTCTTGGAAACTTGCACATCAAGGTCTTTGAGTACTCCTCACAAGTAGTTTGGAGCATCCCTCTGCTGCTTTTGTCAGGCTGATACAAACTTTCAGCTTTTACAGGGATGCTGTCAAAACATTGTCTAGAAAATACTTTCCTTTTTCCACCAGCGTGCAGTAACACCTCAGGCTGTCACATCAGAAAGCCTTCATTGAGAACTTCTTGTACCACGTGAAGTGTTCATCCAGCTTGGCATCTCCTGATTAAGTTTTTCCAAGACATCCTGGTCTATTTGAATAGTGACTGAATTTCCTGACCAGCTTTTCTTGGGCTTTGCTTCCAAACCTTGCAGGATGCTTTGAAGGACATACAAACACGCAACTGGATGGAGGCTGACCTAGATTCATTTTGTTTTCAAAAGTCTAGGATGATAAAACCAGTTTTTCTAGGGTTATAGTTCAGCTTACTCCAAGATCCAGCCTCATAATTACTCCAAAATTTTTTCTCTCTCTTACCAGTACCTCTTCAAATCATGCATACTTCTGCTTACACAGTTACTGCCACTCTTCAAATATTCAAGGGTTCCTTATTATTTAATTTTGCATAGTTTACTCTCCCCAGGGAGAAGACAGTGTTTCAAAAAGAAATTACTAATGGAAAAAGTTGAGCTTGCATGACTTGCAGCAAATAGCAACTTGAGTTCTCAAGAACACACATGTCATGAACATGTAAATTTTACTCATTTGCATTTCAAGGGTGCATGTGACATACAACACTGCTTTCTCATCCAGTAACATCTAAATTTAATGGTTAACGTCAAGTTTTTACTAACATTTACAAGTGCATTGGAAGATTAATTTGTTTACTTGCATTATGCAAAACTGATTTAAGATCATGGTTTGCATTTACACACATTTACATAGTGTTTCCTGATTAATACATTATAATACACACAAATCATGTGTAAATTGTAAGCTTCCATCTGCAACATAAACTACATTTTGTGCAATCTAATATTAGACTTATCTGGCAGAACTTTTCCAGCATGTTGCAGTTGAAGTCAGGATATGGCAGGGCAGGAAGGAGGAATGGGCATCAGAGGTGGATTTTCTGTGGAGAAGTCTTTCCTTAGCACTTGTTACTTGCTGATACCCTCCAGTTATGAAACAGAAGAGGATGCCAAGGATAGCTGGCAACAGGATGAGTTTCATGTAATGCTGTGACCCTGGGGTCAGGCTCATGTGGACATGCAATTTAATTGGATGCTCAGTGACTTTAGTCTTGGAGTGAAAAGGAGTCAGTGGAAGGGAAAGGGCCAGCAACCATTAATGTCAGTCATATCCTGGTTACCTTGGCACTGATACTCATGAAGGGGCTCAGCTGGGTGCAGTGGAGACTTTCAAAGTGCTCCACTCGGCTCCCTGTAGTACCTTTGGTTGGGATAGTTCAGGGCTCGCTTTCTGTCATGGGGAAGACCAGTGGAGGGTGCAGGGAGAAGGGCAGAGAAGAGCACCTGGTGTAGGGCTGAGACAAGGACCCAGAAAGGCAGCACCCTTGCACTGAACACAGGGGTAAATGACTGTGGATAATGCCCAGCATAGAGTCTTCCCAAGGGAAAGTGTAGTCAAACTCAGGCTTGCCTCATCTCTCTGAGGCCCTAATCCTGCTATCTTTACTCCACAAGTCATAACCTCATCCTCTTCTTACCTACAACCTCACTCCCCTCCGCTTCTTCTTTCTGTAAATAACTGTGATTTTGGACAAGCAGGGATCAACAGATTCTGGAGGAGGGTAGGGGGGGAAGACACTTGTTTTTCTTTTGGGTTTTTTTTCTTTCTCTCTTAAATTTTGGTGTTTGAACTTGAAAAAAAATAATATAAATATATAAATATATATATTTAAGCAAATGGATTTCCTGGAGAACTATGAAAGGAGTTGATATTTCCCCTTTGATTTCTCTTGTTTCTCATTGGGGTTTGTTTTCTGGGGAAGAGGGTTTTTGTGAACTGTTGAGATTTCCAGTTCAGCATAGTTTAAAGGATGTGGAGGGGAAAAAAAAAGGGGGGGGTGGAGAAGAAAAATCAACAAAAACATAAAAATCTTTGTGATGTACAAAACCTGTAAATAGTTAAAATACTTTCTCTTTTCTAACAACAAATTATTTCTGTCACTTTATATTAAAAAATAAAGAAATCTACCACAAAATATCAGGGTAAAAAAAAATCAGAACCCATAATCAGAACATATTCTTGTTTGTCTTGGTTGTCATTTTGTTCTGAACTTGGAGAATGCCTGGGAAATTTGATGCATGTATGATATTTTAAAAGCCTGAAATGGAAATGAGTTGAAATTAGGAGTATGATGTTACCTGAGAATGGGTCTTGCCCTGGTGTTCAGTAGTAGCCATGTATTGAGGCTACTGTCTTCTGCCTTGGAGTTACACGGTGTGAGTAGATGAAGGAATATCTTCTGGAACCTTTCACATTCAAGAAGGACAAACACATACTGAGGCAGAGGCATGGATGTGAGACTATCTCCATGAGTTGAATCTCCCCTTACACTGCCAGGAAACAGTCTGGGGGCTGCGCTGAAAGCCACCATGGAGCTGCTGCTAACATTGCTAAACAGCCTGTAGGATTTTGGAGCTGCCTGGAACCCCTCCTGTCAGGCCAGAAAGGCACTGGCACATTGTCTTCTAAAAATAAAGTCCACATTAGGGATATAGAGGAAGACAGGGTGGCAAAGATGGTAAAGAAGTCTCCAGTGATGTCAGTTCATCTTGGCACTGACTGTTAGTCATGACCCCCAAGACTACAGGGCAGTTGAGGGAAGGAGCTGATCTTTGCAGAGGTTACCCTGGTCCAACCAACAGAAAAGGGCAAAGAGTTTATTTATAAAAAAGTGCTAAGAAGTGGCAAGTTTTGAAAACATGGAGCAGTGGGTCACCTTTAATGGTAAGAGGGCAGTCAGCTATTTTTAGGGGAGCTAAAAATAAAGAAAATGGACTAGCTGAGCTAGCATGAGAGGATGCTAGACTACCTGTAGGGTGCAATTAAAAGGGCAGAAACACTCAGATGCAACAAGCCAGATTCAGAACAGGAAAAGCAGTCTTCAGCCAAGGAAACTCATAACAGCTCACAGAAATTAAAGATTAGTAAATGAAGATAATTGATAAGGTGAGCAAAATTATGATCTAGGGAAATAAAATCCCTGTCTAGTAGATGTAAAGGTAAAGAGGATTACATATACATAAACACATAAATATCTGCTTATTGCAAATCCTAAAAATAGATGTTAAGTACTAACTGTGAAAGGTGAGTCAATAATAGCACAGGAGAGACTGAAAGGCTCAATATTCAGTTTTGATATGAAGCTAGAGAGACGATGGGTAATGTCAGCACTGCTGTTCATCACCAAAGGAAGTAGGACATTATCTAAAACCCAACTGGGTGCCTTTCTGAGGGGTGCAGCATGGGGTCTCAACTCCAGGCTCTGTGTCCCTTGTGGTACATGGCCCATTCTCTTACCAGCAGTAAGCCACTGGGCTTGCTGCAGTGAAATGACTCAGCTGCTCATGTGGATGGTCTTGTGACAATGGTTCTTCCCAACCTCACAATCCATCAGTGCAATAGTGACCTCAGTTAAACCAGAAGGCAAAACCCAAAGGTGAATATCAGGGTTTTGTTTTTCAGTTTCAACCCATGTGTGAGGATGAGCTACTCAGGCAGAAGTGTTCATCTCTGTATTTCTGCATTCAAAACAGCACCATTTTGATGGGGATTTTTTTTTTTTAATAGTAGCTTAGTGCAAAAATGAAATGTGATAGTTTTGGGCCAAGTCTAACAGCACCTGATATTTTTTAAGAAAACAAAACACTGTTCTGCAGGTCTGGGACAGAGTTGCATTAATTCCCACCCAAATGTAGGACACTATCATCAAAACTGTCTAACTTCCAACTCTCCAAACAGAAAACTAAATGGAGTGTGTGAATGAAAGCAAAGTTAACCATTAAGAGACTAAAAAAATGTTCTAACAGTAGAAAAATATTTTTCAGGAGGTTTTTATTTCTGCTAATTTCACTGAAATAAAATCTAGCCAGAACTTTTGAAATGACTCAACTGACAGCACTTTAGCTGAAACAAATTATTTTTAAGAAGTCTGGAGATATGATCAGTGAATGAGATAGTGATCAAAAAATCAGGTTCTCTCTCTGAATCTCCCAGATGCACAACAATGGGCTGGAACTGGAAAGACACTGATAAACTTTTGTCTGCAGAAATTTTTTTTTAGCAGTTTCACCTCAGTCACAATGTGGTGGCCCAGGACTAGCTATGAAAAAATGGGTAAAAATATGGGGGGAAATAATCACATTGGCATTAGCCTTATGATACTCAAGTTTAACAAGTATAGGTTTATTCTGATGTTATCAGCACTCACTGACCTTTTTGGTTCTTTGAAGAGACAAGATTTACAGAGAAGCTTTTAAACACAGAGTAGGAAGACAATGATAGAAAAGAGCTATTCACTGTTCCATTCAGAATCTGCTACCCTTGCCATGTAGGTGGGGCTGCACTTCCCTAATATTAGATATCAAACAGGGGCCATCTCCAAGTCTCCTTTCTTGGTTATGGCACAACAGGAGGCATTTCTCAAGCAAAAACTATGCTGACCTAAAGCCAGTGTCTGTGGCACAGTTGCCCTTGGATGAGCATTTCTCTTGATAATTGTCTAGATGATGGGCATTTGTGTGTGTATATATATATGTGTGTGTTGAGTGTGAATATGCGCGTGTGTGTGTGGGTGTGTAGGCACTTTCCCTAAGCTTTAGGGATTGAAATCTCATCTAGATGTTTAGGTTTTCACTGACATCTAGACTCAGTTCAGTCAAGGGACTCTAGAGAAGTATTTACATCATCTCCAAATAGATACCTCTTAGGCTCAAACAAACCTCCCATCAAACTCATTGCCTGAGTAGGTCTCTGCTGGGAATCTGAACCCATGGACTGAAAGATGAAGGTAGGCCAACCAAAGCCCACTGCTTGTGTTTATGTTGACAGGGATGATTGAGGGATAAATGCATCCCTTACAGGTGAGCTGCACTGAGTGCCAGGCCCTGAGGACAGATGTGGGATTGGGATTCCCTTCTGGGCCAAGTTCTCTGTTATGGGGTAGCCAAAAATGTCAGGCATAGAGATGGGAAGGGCTGAGTGATGTAAAATGGGAGCAAAATGAAGTGTAATGAGCTGTACTATTTGAGGCATCTCTTGGAAGCCTGTACTCAATGGCAGATAAATAAACAGCAGAAGGAGTCAGAAAATAATGTGCATTTGAGAAAAAAACCCCATACTTGGAATCAAAGGTACTTATGAGTGCAGTGGCTGACGTTGCCTTTGATACACCAAGGAGATCCATGCACATCTGTCCCAAAACATGACCACTCTGCCATCCTTCAAGACCTAATTCCTGAAATTACCTGTGACACTGTCAGTGAAGCTATAGCTGAGAAGAAGCTTTACTCCAGTGCCTGCCTTGGGGACCAGCTCCCCTTTGTTGGGTCGCCCATCTCTTAGGGGTGTCCCTCAAAAAACGCTGGCAAATGGATTCAACCTACCAGGAGTGGGCAGGTTACCCAACTCCTTCCCTCAGTGTGACTGGGTGCACTGCCTTCCATTTCCGTAAGTGCTATCTACTCAGATCTTTTTAACATTAATCTCAAGGTATGCAGAAATCTGGTTGCTCCATTAGAAGTCCTGTGCCAGATTCCATGTTCTCCTGTGTGGGGTGTGAGGGATGAAATTGCTCTGTCATGTGCTATCAGTGAAATTCAAGGAGCAGAGAGCCTCTTTCTGTCCCAGGAGGAGAAGCAAAAATTTAGCAGGCAATTAAAACGTATCTGTGTCCTCCCCAACCTCCTTCCTTGACTGGCCTGTGGGATAGGAACCCTTCTGTCTTCATTATTCTCAAGTTAGGAAGGCTTATTGAGGACCCTAAAGCAAAAGTCATCGGTGTTGTACCTTGCACAGTACAAAGCCTTAACAGGAAAGGGAAGCTACAATTCTGCATGAAAATCAACTGGTGTAAGAACTACTCACTGCTTTGAGTCAGTACTGAAAAAGCTGAATGAGGCTTGGCAGACAGCTGCAATGTTGTGTTTCCTCTCCCCTTCCCCCATGTTCTGCCACATGAAATGTAAATAAAGCACTGTACAAGTGGACAGCTTAGAGGTCCCCATGTATTGCTCAGCAGTGTTAGCTGCACAGGAGTGTTTTCCTTATCTAAATCCTGGTGCGCCATCTTCTCAACTGGTGTAACATTAGCACAAAAGTCTGCAAGAGCATGAAGGACAGTGGTGACTTGTGCATCAATATGGTTGTGTTCAGTCAGAGATTGGATATCGACTGATTTAGTGGTCAGTGGGGCCCTAGAGAAAAATTGTGTTCAAAAGCATGATGTCCCATGACAATAGGATCAGAGTGACCCAAAGGGGGCTTTGCTGGCTTGCTCCTATTCTCAGAGGAAAGTTATGCTCAACATTGCATCTTCTGACTCAATTTGCTACAAGAATGTTCAAACATGATAACGTTGTGCAGTACAGAAAAGGACAGTGTGCTGGCCCAGTTCCAGATTGTATAATTAATTTCTCCTTATCAAAAAAATTCTACCTGTAATTTTGAATGAGTATGACTGGATTTTTAATCTTTTCCCTGCTATGGCTTCAAACCACCAACTATTTTTTGTTCTTCTGTGACTTCTTAAATACCTTGTGGCTTCCTTATATATATGCATGCATTCCTCTTTTTATCTTTTGTGCTGTTCCAGCAACAAAAACTGTAATTGACTTGGATGAAATTATTGTGTGATTGTGAGATGTACTATATTGGGCTATATTCAATAATAACCTGCAAAGAAAATATAAAAGAAAGATTGCACATCTGTATATTGAAAACATCCTGAACTATCCAAACCTCCCAAAGACTGTCTACTTATTACTGCATAGTGTGTCTTGCACCAGATATCTGAATGCTGCTCTTTTTTCAGTAATCAGCCACGTACTCAGCACTGCATATGCATTTTGATATATCTGAGCTCTGAAGATGCAATCAGCAAAATATTATTCTGTGAGACAATAGTTATTCTTCGCAGCTATATTCCCTAATGAACAATGTGAAGGAAAATGTCTGTCCCAAAATTATCAAAAAGTTACTGTACAGTCTTTGTTTTAGTGCCTGACTGGAGGGCTGCTGTGCAGATTTTCTTAACTGCACTCTGCCCAGGAAAACCACCTGTTGCAGCCCATTCACAAGCATGGATGAACTCAACAGCCCAGACATGCCAAAGGTGCTCTACCCAGCTCATTGCAGCAATGTGCTTGTCTAGTTAATCCAGCCAACACTGAAACTGTTTACATTAGCACATTTGCTTTGTGAGTGATGGTGTTAAACATTTCCTAGTAAAGGGAAGCCTTGTTTCATTGCAAGATGATACATGCCCAGAAAGCAGTGTTTGCTTGAGCTGTGAGGATGCTCTCCCAGAGCAATTAGACGTGTCCTTCTGTACATCCTTTTTCCACCTCTGATAGCAGGCTGTGAATACTTGAGTACCACTGATTGTGGGAGGTTTGTCCTTTTTAGTGATAAGCTAGGCAGCCTCTGCATCTATGTCCTGTCACAGAGGACCTGAGTTTGAGACAGCAGAATTGCCATTGGCCCTTTTGCAAGAACAGTGGGTGTTTAGGGTTGATGCTCAGCTGACAAGAGGGTATGTCCTATGGCAAAGCATCTCCTGCCACGGGCAGTGGGTAGGACAGTTGTTCAGTACAGCTGTGAAGCACAGAAATAGCTTTCATGCCCAACTTCCTTAGCATGTGGATAGCATTGAGATCACAGCCTCATGGTGCTGTCATTGCTGGTGCTGGGAACAAACAGCCTTAAGCATCTCTTCCAAGCCCTGTCTTCTCCCCTGTGTGCATCACATTAGGAAGCAGGCTGTAGCTTTTCTCTTCATATCCCCAGTTTTTCCACTGCTCTGCCCGCACCCACACAGATGGAAGTTAGCAGTGCTTGTAGCCAGGCAGTTCTCCTTACTCCCTCAGCTCAGTAATATGGCAATCTGAATGTGTGTTGTTCTACGTGACTGGATGTCTGAGCCAATTCCTCAGTCAGCAGTGCCTGTGTAACTAACATGGCATTTTGACAGCTATCCAGCCCTTACCAGCTAAGCTGTTTCAACACCCTGTCATCATGTGTTGCCAGGTGGTTGTAAAACAAGCAGAGGTGTGCTGATACAAACAGAAGGATAAACACGAGGAGGGAAAAAAGAAAGGGTGTAATTAATGAGTGCAGAAATCATAGAAGGCCAGTGAAGGGCAATTCAAATTATCCAAAGCAAGAGGGGCTGGGGAGCTGTCAGGGAGTAAGCAAGGATCTGATGCATGGAGATACTAGGGATGCTGGAGACCAAAGTGAAGATTATAAACAGGTACATGATGAATGACCACAAAAAGGCCAAAAGACACTCCAAGTCAGCCTGGCACAAGAAAGGAAGTCTTAAAGGCTACATGCTTTACCTTTCCATAGATTAAAGGCACTTATATTTCTCACTCTGCAATTCATCAGTCCCTTGGATTTGATCTTGTTGCATATGTCAAATATATATAATGCAACAGATTTTGTGGTAAGTCAGGCAGGTATTTATTCACAGCAAGGCTCCTGGGTAATGCCCTTAGAGAGACTTAACAGCTCTTCTCCCCATTGCTCCAGCTGGCTGGAGTTCTCATTACTCAAAACACCCCTCAGAGAGGAACAAATTCATCAATTCCCACCTGTCCAGACCAAAACCACTGTCATAGACCAGCACAAGGGCTTGTAAATTAACAGATTAGACATTTATATAGGAGTGCTGTGACCCAACAAGTAGTTTGAACTTCGTTGAAATTTACCAAGAGCATGATTAAAAGCATAAATTTATCTCTGGCAGAGACAGGAAGACATTAAAGAATTATGCAATTATTGGTAGTGTAGGGCTCTTCTAGGAGAAAGAAACTATGTCACCTATTGGTGCTTTTAGGCCATGGCAAAGGCAAGTTGCAGGAGAAGTAGGATCTCCATTCTGAGTATTGCTTGGGTGTGTTGAGATTAAATGGATGAGCCTAAAGCAGCTACCTAAAGCAGGCTGACTGCTGGTAGCTGCACATTACATGAACAATATCATCTCTGTTACTGTTTTTTCACCACAAAGTCACTGAGTGGAGACAGTGTCTGTGATGAGATTTGACACTGTTGACATCAGCAAAGAGGATGCTGTGAGTACCCTTGGGTGCTGGATCAGCTAGCAAGGACCCTCCATAGTTATGTCAGCCATGAAGAGGAAGGAAAGGTAGCTAGAGCAGGGGAATGTGTCTGCTCCTTCTCCACTCTGTCACAGGAGTCTCTCTAGGCTCAGACTTCTCTTTATTGTGATAGTTAAATAAGTCCTTGACAGGGACTAGGCAGTGGGTATGTCATGACCACAGATTATCCCGCTGCAGAGTGGTCAGGAAGGTAGCACATGTGCCAGGGCACATGTGCAAGGATTGAGGAGGAGATCTCAACTCTGGGCCCCTAAGTTGGCTCTCCTGCCTCTTCTCCAGCTGGTGAGTTGTGCTTCCTCAATAAGTCTTGCTGTGCCAGCAGTTTCTCACCATGTTTGCTGTCTGATATACAAACTTCATAGGGCAGTGACTCTCGTCTGTGTTTGTGTAGGATCTAGCAGGTGGGGACTTTGGCCTGTAGTGAGGTTGTCTCCAAAGGTGTGCTACAGTACAAACACAGTTTGAGCCTCTCAAAAAAACCCCGAAGTGTTTTAGCCACCTATATCACATTTGTAAGTACTTGAGTGGAGACTCAGTTCCTAGTGAGGTTTCTATCTTCCAGTGGAAGAAAAGCATAACTCAAGAGGTTAGGCTAAATGTTTTTAGGAACAAACAATGATGCCAGATCACATGGGCACTCTTCAAAATTAATCCCAAAACAAAAACAAACTCATGGAGTGGGTTAGCAACTAGAGGCAGCTCTGCATGGGAATTCCCTACTCTTGCAAGGAACATGGGATCCATCCTACTGGCAGGGTATAAATGTCATCAGCTGCTGAGTGCCAGAGATGGCTTCCCACTTTGGATGGATATTTTTCTGGGGCTCCCATACTGTTTTGCACAGGAGTTCAGCTGCTTTGCTTTGTGAAATGCTGAGGTGTCCTGAATGGAAACACTGTAAGTGAAGAATATTCCATGGAGAACTGTCATCTGGTATCATATCCCATGGTACAACTTTTCTTGTGACAGTCACAAAGGGAAAAATGGGCCATTTCCACAGTCTCCTGTGTCCTCATAGCTGCAGGGATGGGAAAGTGGGTTCGTGTTTCTGCTCAAGGAGTGCTGCAGCAGGCCCAGTGCAAACAGACTCAGCCTGATGACTGGTTTTATCTGCCACTTACACAAGTGATGTAGACAATGCCTCAGTTATAAAAGTGAGAAGCCTGTGGATGTGCATTGATGGGGGAGAGGTCTTACCTCTTCTCAATCCTGAAGAGGGGGCACAGGGAGGCCTTGAGACATGCAAGCCTTTCAACATTACTGCTTTTGAACACAAAGAGGTACCTGTGTGCCTGAAAAATCTGGTTTTGCCAGAGAAGACGGCACTCTAACAGGGGAGTACAGGTGAACCTCAGTGACACATATTCCAGTTCCTTTTTGTTAATGTGACGTTCTGTTAATTTATTAGAAGACTTAAGAGCATATTGAGACTGTAAACAAAATTACTACTAGGCATAAAGTCAGGCCAGCAAACAGAAGTGAGACACTGGGGAAAAGGGTTATCCTGATCAGAAAACTATTCCTAGTTCACTGAACTTGTCTTTTCTGTCCACTTTGACCACTGGGCTCTTTCCAGTAGGTGGAGAATCTTGTTTCATGCCATGAGGGACTGAGTTAATGCTGCAGATGCAAAGAACCATTAATAAAATTGTGTGTGTACTGGAAAAAGGTACAAGCTTCTGTTTCTCTTAAGTGGGTACCTCTGTGGGGCATCACAGACCTTGTACCTGGATGTGGGTGGCAGAGGTGTTTTTACCAGTCAGCCTTTCTACTTTCTTTCCAAATCTATTTGCACTGCCTGTGGACCCTTGATCATGCTGTGATTTCACCACTGGAAGACTCTGTTTTAAACCAGACTCACGCTTAGCCTTCTATTTCAAATTCTGTTGATGTCATTTGTCTTTATACAAACATGTCATCATCACTTTGGCCACATGGTCTCATTTAGTGGTTATGACACATGTAATTCTCATTTCTCTAACAAGTAACAGTTTGACCCTCTTTTTAAATAGGTCTGCTGTGTCTTCTAGCACATTGTGGGGTTTTTGTGTAGCACCTCTATGTACACTTCAGTATTAATTAACCTTGCATCCAGAAACTTGTTAAATGATGGTAGAGTTCCTGCTCAAGAATCTCTGAAATCGTGATTCTCATGAAGTGCTGCCAGATATTTTGGTCTATACTAAGACAGATCACTTGAATCAGGTAGGGCTTCATCTATCCTGTACTCTGTCATTCATATAGATTTCCTGTTTATCCTATTTGACTCTTCATTGATGGGTATGCTAGAAATGACACATCAAAGAGAAACACACAGATGAATCACTGCTTACTAGGAATGCACAAGAATTTTCTTGGTACAAAACTCCTGTGATTTTTTTCACTTTTGTCATGTGCACTCCTTGTTGTGCAACAACTCACTTCATAGAAATGAAAGTAATTTTCTCCCCTTCTTTCAGTCTGAACAGTGTCTGCACCATGAGTAGACAATCTCTAGGAACTCCCTGGAACCTTGGTCAATTTGTCTTTAGACTTTTTGTAGATGCCATAGTTTGATAGCCTTTTCAACAGCCCCTTCTTTGTAATCTCACACTAGCTAAAATATTGGACTGTTCATGTTGAACAAGTGGTCTTTGGCAATTTTACTTCCCAAAAGCTTTTCCTCTTGACAGATAAGCTAACAGAAACACAGAATGGATGAAGTAGGAAGGAACCTCTGGAGGTTATTTTGCCCAACCTCATTGCTCAAACAGGGCTACTTAGACTCAGTGGCTTTTGAGTATCTTCAAGGATGGAGACTCTGCTACCACTCTGGACAACCTATGCCAGTGCACAGTCATCCTCACAGTAAAAAATTGTTACCTGATGTTAAGAGGGAAATTCCTGTGTTTCAGCATGTGCCCATTGTACCTGGTCCAGTCTCTGGGCACCAGAAGATCCTGGTTCCATCTCCTCTGCACCCTCCCTTCGGGCATTTATATACAATGTACCAGTACAGGTTTGGGGTAGACCTTCTGGAAAGCAGCCCCATGGAGAGGGACCTTGGAGTCCTGATGGACAATAAGTTATCCTTAGAAGAGCAATGTGCCCTTGTGGCCAGGAAGGCCAATGGTATCCTGGGGTGCACAAAGAAGAGTGTGGCCAGCCGGTCGAGGGAGGTCCTCCTCCCCATCTAGTCTACACTAGTGAGGCCACATGTGGAGTATTGTGTTCAGTTCTGGTCTCCCCAGTTCAAGAGGGACAGGGAAATACTAGACAGAGTCCAACAGAGAGCTACAAAGATGATGAAGGGATTGGAACATCTCTTTTATGAGGAAAGGATGAAAGCCCTGGGACTTTTTAGCCTGGAAAAGATAAGAGAGGGGATCTTATTAATGTTGACAAATACCTGAAGGGTGGGTTCCAAGTAGAAGGCACCAATGCCTTTTCAGTTATGCCCTGTAATAGGACAAGAGGTAATGGTAGCTAGGTGAAACACAAGAAGTTCCACCTCAACATGTGGAAAAACTTCTTTCATGTGATAGTGACAGAGCACTGGAACAGGCTGCCCAGGGAGGTTGTAGAGTCTCCTTCTCTAGACACTTTCAAGACCTGCCTGGCTATGTTCCTGTGTGTCATGCCCTAGGTGTTCCTGTGTTGTCAGGGTGGTTGAACATGATGATCTCCAGAGGTCCCTTCCAACCCCTACCATTCTATGATTAAAATTCTATTATATTTAACTTATATCATTTATTTATTTGTTTATACTCTATTAAACAGTCTTTTCTTAGCATGCAGAAGAGGAAGATGCATAATGTTCTGCTAATTGAAAAAAAAAAAAAAAGGAAAAATGGAGTTTTGAGGAAAAAAAGTAATAATCCTTTTGGTGGGTGCCAAAGGGAGCTCTGTTTCTGTGTCTAATATTCCAGGTCAAGCAGAAATGTCTTCACTGGCATGTCATTCTGTAAACTATACCCAGGTGAGGTTTGCTACTACAAACTCTAGTTCTGTAATTGGTCTTGGCAACATAAAGACATCAGACTTAGTTTTGCCACATGGACCCCCTTAGAGCCTATTTCAGAAAATTATTTCAATCAGAAGAAGTGCTTGCTGTGATGTAGCTGTGTTTGGCTCGATCCCTGTCATGTTTCCTTTTCCTTTTTGTAATTTCTTTCTGTCAATCACAAACCAGTTTGTGGTAAATTCTGGTTTCAAAACAGTTATTAAATCGTCAGCAGAGCTTTGTTCTTCAGAGACATTTTGTTAATTCATTTTACTTTTTTTTTCTGCTGAGAACAACATTTCTCTCCAATGCATGCATGGCACAGAGTCATTGTGCCTGAGCGTTGTTTTGCTGTGCTGGGGTTGTTTCTGCTTTAGTGCAAGTCAGTCTAGTCACTGCTGTTTCCCTGCCCTATATATCACAGCTTTTTTAATTAGATGTATATTTGTTCCCACAGAGTTTGCTTGTGCTTCAGTCTGGGCAGTAAGCAACTGCAAGCAGTTGTCAGCTAGAGCATTATAAACATTTATTTGTCACAAGTGCTGTTGCAGCCACTGCTACTAACACGTCAGCTGAGAGAGGTAATGTTAAAAACCAAGCCAGCTCAGGCCTGGCAGTCACCTTACCTTGCACATAAAAACTGCAGTTCTTACTGCCAATACAAGTACTCATAGTCATGCCAAGGTCAAGTCCCCTTCTTGAAATAACTGCTATTTGCAAGCATTAATTATGTCATAAATAATCCACTTTTTAAAATACTTCAACTTTGTATAATATTGCTTTATTTCCCAGCTACACTCTCTAATAGGATGATCAACATTGTAGTCTGCCAGCTAGTTTCTGGTAGAAACAGAGCATCTTTCCCAAACGGAATTTTCATTCAGACCAGAAAATTCTCAACTTTTGCCTTCCTGTTTGCAGCCACCAGTGAATGGCAATATTTCTGACATGCACATGCTTACATTGATCTCTAGCTTACAGTGTTTTGCAGTGTATTTTTAGACAAGGTCTATACTGTAGGTCTCCACTGCATCTCAACCTGACATATCTCCCCTCTGTCCACATAGTCACACACATTATCTGTATGATGCAAGGAGAAACTGTAAATGGGACAGCTTTGCTATCACAAGCAACAGTGTGAGAATCAAATGCAAGCCCTCCAGAACTTCTTTCATGAGCTGGAGAGTTGCAGTAGGCTGCAATATGTGGTGCCTTCTGCATAGTGGTACACAAAGACTGACAATCCCTAATTTACCAGTGGTTTTCACCATCTCCCTGATCTGTTCTCTCTTCCAGGAAGAGAGATGGAGGTGACCTGTCCTCCACATGGCACTGCAATGATGAAACCTCCTCTCTGTCAGTCTGAAAAGTTTGAAATGGTGCCCGTCATGTGATGTGAATTAAGAATACAAATGTGTAAACTCCATTTACAAGACCAGAGATCAGCTTCTTCTCTCAGCAGCCTTACACAGCCCTTGTTGAAAGTGAATTTCTTCCTACTGTGTGTTACTCATAGCCCAGGGTCTCATGTCACTGACATGCCTACTGAGTACCTCAAGCACACACCAGTTGTCTGAAACAGAATTGCAAATTTTGAAGGGGCAGGAGCATTACAAATTCTGTGTCTGCCTTTCCTCAAGAAAATGAATCTTTGTGACAGAAGCAGAATACAATGACCTCCCTCTCCCAGATGCTGTCTGGGCGTCAGGATTACTCACCACTCTCTTCCTAGGTCGGGGGAAAGCTCTAATGTCTAACTTCTGGAGCACAGTGACTGACTAGCCATGTTGAAAATGGACCTATCCCTGCACACACAGTTTCTACACATTTTTTTTTGCCTCCTCTAATTTCCCCAGGCACACACACAGAAAGTCTTTCTCTTTTCATTTCACTGCTGCATGCCACTATAACCCTACAGGCTCTGGCCTGCCTCTACACCCAGATGACACTCAGCTATCATTGCTGCCAAATCAACACACACACACAGAGTTCAAACCATCTAAAAGCCTGTTGTCATTTAACCTCTGCTGGCAACAAAACCACACAGACAGTCACCTACTGCTTACCTCCCCACCCTCCACACACACCCACTCCTATAGGATGGGAAAGAGTATCAGGTGGAATAAAAAGATGAGACCCCAGGGGCTGAGATAAGGACAGTTTAATAAAGCAATACAAAGGGAGAAGAAAACAAAAGTAATAATGATAATACTAATGAAAAAATATACAAAACAAGGGATAGAAGCTGTAAGGCTCTACCAGTACCCGAGATGCCACTTTCCCTGCTCTGGCCACAAGCTGAAGCCACACACTAGAACAAATTGAAAACAGGTGCCCTTGTCTTGGGCCAGCCCTCCCATTATATAGCAGACAAGACATCGATATGGTATCAAATACCAATTGGCTGGTTCAGTTCTTTATCCCAGCTGTGGCCCCTCCCAATTGCTTGGGCCAGCAGCTGCTTGTGATAATGAACTCTAACAGAACCTAAGACAAAGCCCAACTCTTGCCTGGAATTGTTTATTATATTAAGCATTCCTACCTCAGCTACAGGAGGTATTGCACTCACAGGCTTTCGTCCTGATGGAGGACTTCAATCACCGTGACATTTGCTGGAAAAGTAAAATGGCCAGCAGTAGGCAGTTAAGGAAGCTCCTGGAGTGTTTTGATGATAACTTCCTGGGACAAGAAATAGACAGCCCTACCCAAGGGAATGCAATACTGGATCTACTGGTCACCAAT
>JANIJG010000271.1:0-10500 GCA_024611175.1 Megaceryle torquata | reverse complement strand
GTCACTAAGTCTCTCTCCCTTATTCCCTTTCTCTTCCCCTTTGGGGAAGGAGGGGGGCTAACAGATTGTCTGTTATTGGTCTAAGGGGCCGCCCTGACCCTAAACTGTGACACCAGCATTATAAGTATAGGCTGGGAGAGGATATACTGAAGAGCAGTCCTGTGGAAAGGGATTTGGGGGTGCTGGTGGCTGAAAAACTGGATATGTGCAATCAATGTGCAATTGCAGCCCAGAAGGCTAATCACATCCTGGGCTGCATCAAAAGAATTGTGGCTAGCAGATCAAGAGGTGATTCTGTCTCTCTACTCTGCCCTGGTGAGACCTCACCTGAAGTACTGTGTCCAGTTCTGGAGCCCCCAGCACAAGAAGGATGTAGACATACTGGAGTGTGTCCAGAGGAGGGCCACCAAAATGATCAAGGGAATGGAGCATCTCTCATATGAAGACAGACTGAGGGGTCTGGGGTTGTTCAGCCTGGAAAAGAGAAGGCTTCGGGGGGACATTGTAGTGATCTTCCAGTACCTGAAGGGGGCCTACATAAAGGCAGGGGAAGGTCTGTTCAAAATGGTTTGTAATGATAGGACAGAGAGCAATGGTTTTAAGTTAGGAAAGGATAGATTTAGACTGGATATTAGAAAAATGTTCTTTAATATGAGGGTGGAAGACCACTGGAATGGGCTGCCCAGAGAGGTGGTGGAGGCCCCATCCCTAAAGTCGTTCAAGGTCAGGGTTGATGGGGCTCTGAACAACCTGCCGTAGGTAGAAATAACCCTACTTGTGCAGGGAGGTTGGACCGTATTACCTCTAGAGGTCCCTTCCAGCCTAAAACATTCTATGATTCTATGTTGCTGGTATGTCTTCAGTGCTGGAAGCCTCTTGGCATGAGAGAAGCAGCTTAAGTATGAGGATTCCGGACTCCCAGGCCTATTGTACAACCACACGTCTAATTTTTCCATGCACAGGCTCTTCAATGAGCACAGCAGTCCCATTGGGTTCTCCTGGGTATCTCACACCCTGAGCCAGCAAAATCCCTTTCTTATTATGAGCACCAGTAGGCTTGACTCTGTGTCAGCTTTGCTCCTCCACCTCTCCTTCTGCTGCATCCTGAGCCTCTCCTTTGTGCAAGGGGCCTTTTGGTATGCCTTATGCTCTCAGGCCCTGGGAACAAAATGGGAACTGAAGTTTATTGACAGAACTAGTGAAGGATTTATTTTTCTCTCTTTGAGCTACAGGAAGGGAGAGTGATAGAAAGACAGACAGGTCAAATTATCCTCTCTGGCTCTGCTGATAACATTTCATTCATTTTTGGACAAGATGAATGTGCTTAACATCCTTCAGGCTATCTGGTGCTAAGTCTTCTGCCTCTTACTTCCAAACTAAACTCCTTAATTCCTCTGCTCTGAATACCTGTCCCTGGGACTTTGTGAAGTGATGCATCTAGGTTTTAACATCCCTCATGACTTGTGTTGCTGCTGTCATCTTCTGCAGTCCCTTGGGGGGAAGGGAACTGGTTTGTAGACCCAGTTTGAATTGCTTGTGTTGTGTTTGTGCTCTTAGTTCAGGTGCTGTAGGTGAGGTGACTTCAAAGACAGCTTGTGCTTACAGAAGTCAACAGCTGAAAGATGACAGGACAGAGAAATTAGTAGTATGAGAAGCATAGATGGCAAAGAGCCTCATTTAATCTGTGTTTATTTTGCAGGGTGCTTGCTTATTTGAACTAGAATTAGAGACTGCAACTAGGACCTTACAGCTAGCAGTAATCCCAGAGACCAAGGAATGTTGTTAAAGTAAGTTTCCTAGCTTTGTGTAGGATTTTATTAAGTGCCAGACTTAGACTGGGGTGATTTTATGAAATCTCAGGGGGCTTTTAGAAAGTATCTAGATCTAGGGATTGCAAAACAAGAAGGAAAACTTCCTTAAGCATATCCTGAATGAACAGCCTCAACCTGCCTTGGTTCAGTGAAGGGCTGTTGTGATTATAGTACAAACAATATGGGACTGACTTTTTTTCTGAATACTCCAGGTGCAGAAATCAAGCATCTACAGTCTACCCCATACACATGTATGTCACTGCACAAGTGAGAATGTGAAATGAAAGGGACACTGAGGTGCAGTAAGTCAGTCTGGTATGTGACCAGGGCTTAACCTGGGTGTGACACTTGTGGACAATCCCCACGGATGCCTTTATGCAAAAAAACCCTTATATCTCTCCTCCTGAAAGGCAGTTTTCTCCCTGAACCTTTGCCTAGCAGTAAAATATCCCTTCAACCCAATGGACCTCCATCAAGTTCTCCAGGTCCTTCCCTCTTCCACTGAAGGCTGTAGTAGCCTTGAGTCTCCAAGGGCTCTGCTTGCAGGGTTGGAAGGCGGGGTGGGGGAAGATGAGCTTTTTGCTTTCCACAGCTGCCCATTCATCAGAGCAATGCTGGACCTTTGGAGGAAAGGTCTTGGGATTTTAAAAAGCCCAAGGCAACCCCATGTGCTCCCCCTGGGGTGGAAGTGGTCCTGCACCAAACAGACTTATCACAGGATCTTCACAGATATATCAGTCCTAGCATAGGATTCATGCCACTGGTGGCCTCTCTGGAGAAAGCTGTTTATTATTGCCAGAGTAGTTGTGCCTTAGTCTGGGTAACTGGAGTCGTTCAAAGCTATTTGGGTGCTGGTGGTAGGTTTCTCTCTCTAAGGATTGATGCCTACCACAGTGCCAGTCTCCCCTTATATCCATGGGAGAGGAATAGCATGATTTATCTCATTTAGTTCTTAAATAGATCAAAGAATCACAATATGAAGTACCCGTCTCTTCTTTGACTGCAGTCAGGTTCTAGAACCATTTGTTATGCTTTTGTCTATGCTTAGACATCAAAAAATACAGGGCATTAATCACACCTGGGTATCTATCTCCTTCCTCACATTAGAAGTGCATCTCCAGCCACCTCTATTGCTTTCATCCCCAAATGAGAGTTTGATCTTTGCCTTCTAAGGCAAGTTTTGAGGGCAAAATACCCCAGCTGTTCTATATGCACTATGACTAGCTAGCTGCTGCCAGTCGCAGAGAGCATGGAGCTGATGACAAAGACACACCTGGACAGGAAGTAAAATTAAAAAAAAAACCAACCACACAACTTCTCCTTGCTCAGGTTGGGAGCTTTTCTGGAGACTAGGCCAGCCTGGGAGTTATAAGGCTTCTTGCCTGTCTCTGCTGAGACCTGATGGCAATCCAAGTTATAGTTGCCTTTAGGGTTTCACCTGAAATCCTGTGTTTTAAAGTCTCTGTGGTGTGAGAGGTTACTCCGCTGCTGTACCACCTCCATGTCTTTTGGTGTTAAATACAGCTTCTCTTAATTGCATCCTTGCTTGTTGGACAGACCTCTCAAGATCCCTTTTTCTTTTGGCCTCCTGCAACCTTGTTTTGGGTATGAAAATACAGGGCTTGGATTCATAGGTATATTCAGAATGTTTTCTGTTGTTTCTCTCTTTGATCATGGAGGGTTTTTTGGTGTGTCTCGTCCCTCTTACATGCCTGGGAATTACCATCAACTCAGTCAACCTATCTGCTGTTTCCTCCTTCACACACTCTGCCCTCCATGTCTTCTGCTTCTTTTCTACTCTTGCAGCTTTTTAGTTCTTTGCCAAAGACAGTGTGGCTTCAAACCAAAAGGAATACCTGAATATTCTGTATCTCTTAGGCCCGCAATGATACTGCCTCTTATAAATTCCCTGGATGAACAGCTCTGAGTTGCTCTTCTGAAGGACTTGGCAGTCTCCTCCAGTTCTTGATAATGCTGGCTAAATCTCTCATATCACATTATACCTTCCAATAAACTGAGCATCAAAGGCTTTTTTCACATTCTTGTACTTTTTTTTTGGTCTTCCTTCCTGGCAATGTCAGCAGTGTTTCAGTCTCTACCTTGGGCCAAGAACTTACTTGGAGCCATGTGCCTCCTAGACAAGATCTACTGTTTCCTGAAGTGCCCATTCCTTACCAGCCTGCTAATCCACCTTTCTGGGACTCTGCCATTAAATGTCCCAAGGGCTGAACTTGTTACAAGAAGTGCAGGCACTGTCACTTATTAAAAGAACACATAAGTGGGAGCTTTTCTAAGATCACTATCTAGAACTGTGTGCTCCTCTTATTGGCAGGGCTGGATAATCAGAGAGGGCCAGGCTGCCTAACCCTTCCCAACTCAGGTTAAAACCTGCTGCCAGAAGCCACAAAGACCATGTTGCCTACTGCACCAGTGATGGTGAAAGGATCACTGTGAACAGCACACACATCTTTCCACTCAGGTCTTTGCCAATGCAAAGGCTGTGTTGGTACATGAAATTCAGGTACAGGGGAACATCTCCTATGTAGCTGTGCGAGATGGAGACAGAGAATCCTCCTCCTCTAGGGCAACACACACCTGCCTACATCTGTCCTTTAACAGGAGCTATAAGGTTTCTAATGAAAGGGTGAGCACTCTGCCTATCGCCTTTTAGCCTCTGCTGGCAACTAAATACAACGCAGCTGGTCGCTCACCACTCCCCCACCCCTTCCTGGGAGATGAAAAGGAGAATCGGCAGAAAAAAAAAGGTGCAACCTCGTGGATAGAGATGACAGTTTAATAGAACAGCACAAAAACAGGAAAAAAAATCAACAGCAATGACAATAATACTAAATAAATAACATATAAAGCAAGCAATAATATACTGCGAGGCTCTACCGGTACCTGAGACGTGCTTTGCCTCCTCGAACCACACACTGAAAACAGGCATCCCATCCCTTGACCCACCCTCCCCTTATATAGTGTGCATGACGTCAGTAAGGTGTTGAACATCCCATTGGCTGGTTCCGTTGTTTATCCCACGTGTTCCCCCTCACAGCTGCTTGTGAAAATTAACTCCATCCTAGCCGAACCCAGGACACTCCCACACCAATTTCTCTCGCTGCCCTCCAGGATCTACTCCTGTCTTCCCTTTTTTCTCTTTAGCTTTTTAATTCTTTGGCTACAGTTAATTAATTTTAGTGGCAGGTGCTTGGTGCATACTTCCTCAGCACTTTTCTTCCTTGCTGCTTTGATAACATTTTCTGGGCTGAGTTCTACATCATCCTTCCATCCACTCCTTTGCTTTGTGTGCTGTGGCCTCTGTTTTTTGGGTTTTTTTTTTTTTTTTTTGTCTTTATGTGGGATATTTTCTTTTTCCACTCAACATGTAAAGCAAAGTTGCTTTTTCTCTTTATCCCTGAATGTTTCCGGCTCCCTTCACTAACTCAGGCCTTTTGTAGTCAGGTTGCTTCTGCCTTGTGAACACTGAAGAGCACAAACTCCAAAGGCAAATCATCTGTTGCCAGGATGATCTGCCAGGAAAAAAGCATAGCTATGTCCTATCGCCTCTCTTGGACCTGCCTTCCCACCAAACGCTGGGTTTATTGCAAACATCAGTTTCTGTCCACATGCCCTATGGGAAGCAGATGCACATAGGGCAGATAAATGTGGTTCTTTCTGATCAAGAATAAGTGTATTTTCTCTGGCCTAAAAAGGCCTCTGCAGCTGCATGAGCTAATCTTAGGAGAAGCTCTTTCTAAACAAAAAGCCTGCAAATAGAGAAACCATCTATATCTTCTGAAAAGCATCCCCAAGTGATGCTTTCTGGGTAGATGGTGCTCCATGTGCAGGTCAGGAGAGCCTCGATGCTTCTCTCCCATGTTCAAATCCTGTTTCCACTGTCAGACAGACTGAGACAGGAACTCTGACTAATCTTCACTGAAATAATTTCTGTCTCCAGACACTATGTTCTGTATTTACCTGATGACAAAGTCCCCTGTACAGTTTCTTAATTATGGACCTGTTCCAATTGAATTAATTTGTTGAAAATGGGAAGGGAGTAAAAGAAATCATTGAAAAGCAGTTAAGAAGGTCAAAACTTTTTTTGGTATTCTGGGAGTTAGGGTTAGTGCAGATCTGGAAAGCTAGGCAGAGTGCTTCTGCTTACTCTTCTATAGGAGACACTGGAGAAAACCAAGACTTGAAGCTAGTTACAGCATCTACATCTCCTCCCAAAGGCCTCAGCACCACATCTGCAATCACCTTGGCCTTTTCCCTGCCCATAGAAGAGCATGGTCCCCTGCTTTCTTGGTGAGGCAGGGAGCCATCAAGTGTGTTGCTTGCCTCTGCTCCCCTGAGGCAGGGAAGTGGACAGAGAGCAAGACAAGATGGGGATCATGCCATGCTCATTCTTGCCCTGTCAGCCTCTCTATCTGTGGTGCCAGTGTGCTTGGACTGTCTCCTGAAATGACAAGACAGGCTTAGCACAGACTGAAGACCCCAGGTGCATCACCCAGTGCTCCATCCCTGACCTTGGGCCAAGAGGCTCCACAGAGGTTAAAACTCATTCTACAACCCTACCTCACTCTAGAGAGCCCAAACCAAACATCTCTGTTAGTCTCGTCTCCATTTGTCCTGTTTGATGGTTTTATCCTTTAGAGAATCCCAGCTTTCCTGATGCACTTTGATATTTTTCATCAAGTTTCAGAGAGGCTTTATTGAGGATTTGTGCTATCTTCAACTGTACTTTCATTTCCTCTTCGTTTTTCAACTTCTTAATGCAGCGAGTGAAAAGCTTCTTCTCTCTTTCAGCCTTATCACTTCACCGACCAAAAAGCAGCAAGACAAGAGTTGGTTATTTCCTTCTCTTCATCTATTCTTTTCCTCCTACTTGTCTTATGGTGAATTTTAACAACCAGAATGTGGAAAGAAATCAACACCAACTTGGTCAAGCCAAAGCTTAGCCCTGCTGTTAGCTCTGTCCCAGGGACTTCAAGGACATTGGAGGGTGCTGCCACTGGGTCAGCTTCTGCAGCTCTGCTGTTTGTTCAGGGTACAGTTCAGAGGTGGAGCAAGGAGACAAGCTGCCTGACGTAATCCCTGGATACTGCAGGAAAAGGGGCTGGGGTCAACGGTTGGTTCTTTTTCCTTGCAGTTCACAGTGATTCACACTGACTCTGTTGTTGGATCGATGGATGAAGGCCCTGTGCTCAATGTTCCCTCTCCTCCACCACATCCATTTCTGCCTTAGTGTTCTAGGAATCCTCCTGTTGATCAGGCAAGGAGTCACTTTGGTCCCCAATGGGTAGATTTGTAATAGGTCACTTTGTTCCCTAGGGCCTTACCCTGCTTGCCATAGAAGGTTATTTTTCATATGCAGTTGTTCAAACAATGACAGGTCTGGAAACCAGTTGGAGCATCTTAGATGAAGGAATAAAGAAAGTGGAAAGACAGGGGAGGTACTCCAGCATTATCTAATTACTTCTGTTAAAATTAGATGGCAATGCCAGATAGATGCTCCATGGGATGCATACTTAACACCCTCCGGATCATAAAGGCCTATTCTCCTTTTGATCATGAAAAAACCCTGAAAAAGTCTGTAGGGGTAATGTGTTTACTG
Organism: Megaceryle torquata; assembly: GCA_024611175.1. Lineage (NCBI taxonomy): Eukaryota > Metazoa > Chordata > Aves > Coraciiformes > Cerylidae > Megaceryle > Megaceryle torquata. Next base: position 3,072 of record JANIJG010000271.1, on the reverse strand, counting down.
TCTACAGAGGATAAGGAGTTCCCACCTCCTTCCCTGCATCACCACAACACCCTGCTTCCCCCCAGGAGACTCATCCCCACTTGCTGACCAGCTCCGCTGCTGCTGTGAGATCTGACAAGATCAGAGTTGAGGTGATTTGGCTGCAGGCAGAATAATTCTTCCTTTTATGGAAATTCTTCTGTTTCTCCCCCGACAACGGCCTTCATATCCCTGCTTAGTAACAGAGGAGGTTTTTCTCCTTCTCTAGAGCCCTCACAACAACAATCTCACCCACGTAGAAACCATCTTGCTTTCTGCAAAGAGCCACCATTCCCAGGTGTCTTGCTGCAAAGAGGTTCCAGCTGTCAGAGATGTGGAGAGGAGGGAGATACCTTTCCCGTCTCCTTTACCTGTGGCTGCTAAAGTCACTGGTGTAAAGTCAGAGGTGTGAATCTGGGATCTGCTGAGTGGGACAAGGAAAGAATTTTCCAAGCTCCTAGATCACTTGGGTACAATATTTTGCTCCTGCTTATAGACCAGGGCATAATTTAGTGGTAGCTACAGATAAGATTAAAGTTTGTTTGCAGAATATGCCAGTGGTATGTACACCACCACCAATATCTATGTTCCTTAAGACAGGAAGGATTCAGTTTCCTATCTTCACCCTATTTGTTCTTTCACACTATGGTGATGCTCTCCATCAATCTGCCAGCTTCTTCCTTTAGGCTGAGTGGAGATTTTATGCTACAGATTCAGACTTGTTAATTTAATCACCATCCCCTCCATCTCCACCCCAAAATAATATTCATTTAAAAAATATAAAAATCTAACTGTGAAGGGATCTGACCTGCCTACATAGGATTGGAAAAGCTGTTGTGATTTCATTTGAATGAAATAATAGTTGAGCTGGTGGAAACCAGGACAGAGAAGCAGATGTGATTCTGCAGAACTTCAGTCCTGCTGTGTCTCCCTGGTAGGCATTTGCCCTTGGAGTGGCAGCTATGGCCGGGCTGTGCACCGCAGAGACAAGAGGGGTTTCTGGCATGGGAAGGCATGAGAGTGGAGGCTACAGACAGTATAGAGACTGCTGTGCCCTGCAAGCCTCGAATCAGGAGACTGCTCAGTTCTGATTTGCTGCATCAGTGAAAATACAGATTGACTGCAAGACCCTGCCAAAGGTACAGGGTGCCAGTCAGCTTGCTGGGAGCACTGGTTCAGAAATAAGTTCTGAGCTTCAGGGGATAAGAATGAGGTGAGGTTGAAGGTGTCAGGGTTTGGGTTCAGAACGTAGCTCTCTAATCTGATGCAGACAGATTTAGCTTTAGTACTGAGAGAGAAGGCAGCATGTACTAATTCATCAGCAACTGTGGGATATTTTCTCATGTCACTTCTACTTGAGCTCTGACAAGATCACAGCTTGAGGGAGAAGGGTGCGCTGTGTTTAGGTAGAGCTATTCCCTGTGGCTCAGGTGAGGAGTAGCTAGGCTGATCTGTTCTACTGGTTGGCTTGTCTTCCAGGCAAACTGAAAACTCTGGAGATCTGAGTTTCTATTTATTTGGCAGAAGCATTTGCTTTGCAGGTTCCCTGACTGCATATCACTGATGGCATGGATGTCCTGTCCTAGCTGTGGAACAACCTGCTGTTGGGGTGCAAAGGCAGTTTGGCAACATGGTATCTCTGCTGAAGGCTCTATATGAATTAATAACTCCAGGGCAGAATCTAATACCTCTGAACACATTTATGGGACTGTGTATGAAGTAACATTTTGCTAAGTGTCTGCTCAGATATCTCTGTACAGCACTGCATAAGAGTTACTCTTGGATTCACCAGGGATGGTGTTTCTGTGCTCTTTTAAATGGAACTAGAAAGTCATTTTGCACACAGGTCACCAAACAGGCACTCATCGTGGAAAGGATTGCTCTCTATCACAGTGTCCCAGGTTGGCTCGTAACAGCAGCTGCAGAAGGCAGGCTCTTGATGCCAAGAACTGTAATGCTGTTGTTCCCATTTGCTGGAGCCTCCTCACAAATTTCATTACAAGACATTGACCATATCATCATCTTCTATGTGTATGACATCCCTCCTAACTATAGCAGCTTAGACAATCACCGAGATCCAAATTCATGTTCTTAATTTTGCTCCACCATGAGGATGACTGGCTTAAGTTGATCCTTCCTCTTGAGCAACACATGGCTTCAAACAATGACAAGCAGTGCCCCACCAGTTACTCATCCACTCATTACTCAACTGTTCATGGTTCGGCAGACTGTTAAACAAACCTCTGTCATTTTTTTCTAGTTATTCATATTGGCATCCCTTGTTGCCCTCACTGAAATGCAGGGAAGCCCCATCTGCAGAACATGGCTGACCCTGGGCACTCCAAATCTGAGCCAATTACTAAGTACCAGAAAAAGAGAGGTGGATTGAATTTGGACCTCACTGTTGCTTGCCTCCACATATGTGCTCCATGCATATGAGGCTGTGTAGGGAGCAGTATCTAATTCTGGAACATATCTGGATTGTGACATCCCTCAAAGGACATCACAGATGTTTTGCAATGGGTTGCCACTCAAGTGTATATTTTCAGTGCCAGTAGGGTGGTTATATCATGCTTTTAATGGTGGGGCTGTAAAATGAGTGTGTTTCACATTCCAAGATAGATAGGGGAAACCTCAGAGATGACAAAGCTTTTTTAATTCTTTAGGCAAGTTGAGTCAAAACCTCTTATTCTTTTCCCAGTGTATAAAAAACCAAAAGGAATGGAGTATTAAAAATAATATGAAATCTAGATGAGAAAAAAAATGGAACTGGACTGTTGTGGAAAGAAAGGAACAATTATGTGATTAATCTTAGGGATCCAAAGAAAGAGGTCAGTAAGATTCAGACAAGGAGGAAGCTGTGTTAGATTTGCTGTGATCCTTTCTGAAGCCCCAGGATTTATGGAAAAATTTATAGTAGTTGCATTAAAAATAAATCTTTCTTACTCTACCGTGGCCCAGGATTATTCCTGAATGGTTTCATCCTGTACACAGCAAGCTTGGTGGAAGAATTTTGTTGGGTTTCTCATAAAGCCTAGACTTGTCTCATCTAAT
>JANIJG010000270.1:0-57068 GCA_024611175.1 Megaceryle torquata | reverse complement strand
TTCAGCTGGCTCTGCACCACCACCCAGCCGAGACAGTAGCATCAAGATGGTCCTTAGCTCGGTAACCGCAGTGCAGGAGCTACAAAAATGCAGAAGACCCGCGTCAGTCTTCGATGACATGATGATGCCTTATGCAAAGAGAGTCACATGAAGCAGCAACACAAGCCTGTGGCATGCTTTGCTTTTCTAGAGGAATTCTCATTAAACTCCCTCACCCTGAAACTTCTGCTGCATCTATTTCAGCAGCAGGCGTTGCTGTCGGGTATAGCAGCCTGGGGCAGATTTTGATTCAAACATCCAGTAAGTTTGCTTGTGAACGTGCCACACACAAGGAACATCTTCCCCCACTGGTGTTTGTAACTGTTGGTGTAACAGGGCCTGGGATGCCTGTACTTCAGCCAGGTTAGTTTAGTTTTATTTTGCTGGTAAAAGATCAGTAACATGCTCTTAATAGCTTTGAACAGAGTGAAGTTTCTGAACACCCTCAGGTGTTCAGAAACATTGGTGTTACTGGAATATACACTGCTTAATATGGAAAAAATAGATCTGTTTCCTTAGTCTGTGGGTGGGCAGAGAGACTTGTATCGAAAAACATTTCTGATGACTACCTTGCTTTATTGTAAAGGTCCTAGTACTATAAGAGAGAGGGACAATAACTCGTATTCCAAGGAAGTAAAGAAATTCCCAAATTAAGGTAACCTGCACTTTTCTACAGAGAGTAATTGAATATATGGATATGTTCCCTCCTAATGAATTGTTAAAGAACATTAATTTTGGACATTTGAAGCATGCTGAGTTGGTGTGGAGAGAGATAATGAAATGAGCAGCTATTATGAAATGGCCATCAGAATCTCCACTGGAAGTAAATCCAACACTTCCAGGTAGTTTGAGGGTAATTATTTTAAGCTATAGGTGAAAGTGGTATTTGTTATGCTGAGTCTACGTGGAAGAAGGAATACTTTCATTTGTTTTTTTTGTTTTTTTTTTTCTTAATTAAAAAAAAAAAAAATAGAACAATAGGCAGTCTGGGTGGTGTTCTGAATTTTCCTCATGCTTCACTTTCTCAGAGCAAGAAATTGAGCACTGAATGTCATCTTCCAAAAGCGGGGGAAAAAGGAGGAGAGGTTAGTTTCTTAGATTGATTTTCTTGAGTATATACTTAGCCTTGGTTTATTTAATATAAGTGTCTTGTGTTTGGGTAGCATCACACAAGCATTAATAATTATCACCCTTGTCCTTGTGTGCCGGCAGCATCCCATAGGTGGTGTTTAAAATCCCTCCTCTGTACAAGGCTCTGAAAGTTGTATCAAACAGTCTCAAAACAGAACACATGAGCTTTGTAATAACTTACAGCTCAGATTTAAATATCCCAAACCAATGCTTGCAAATCAGTTATAATCTCACATCATAATGGTTTTGAAAAATTGTTCTTCAATAAAAATACAAAATACAGTTTGGGAAAGTTGTGATCTGTTGGTAAACTAATTATGATATAATATCTATTACTGGAGGAAGTGGGGAGTATAATTCTTTGGGGTTGATTTTTTACTCATCATTACTTTCTTAGCTACTACCTTCATTATTTCAAATATTCTGTGAAGCGGTATCTGTGGAAGCTCATGGGGAGAATTAACACATCATCATTTATGGTCCTGTTCTGAAATACCCTGCAAAGGAGAGGATCTCCAGCCAGTCTGAGAGATGCAACCTCTAACAGAGACTTTGTGGAAAGAGCTTCATTTTCTAAGTAACAAATGACTTTCAAGTAAAGGGCTTGAGTCACAGCATTAAGTTACCATTTCCTTTGCTTTAAGCTACTGCTCTTCCAATGAATTTCAGTGACTAATGATACACCAGCACCCGCTCCTTTAATATGAAGTAGGTTTGCACAGATCACCTTCAGTGGCTTATGCTGTGTTTGAGGAGGCTGAGAACAGCAGTTTTCCTCTCTTCAGTGTTAGCGTTTCTTTAAGTCCCAGCCTCTAGCTGAGTTTCAGAAGATAGAATCACAGAATAGGAAAATGATGCATACTCAGCTTCAGCAAAACCAGGCTGAACAATGCTGCGATAGTGAAACTTTAGCAGTTTATTAATTTGTGTTCCATGTAAAGGAATACCTGTTAAGAAAGAACAAGAAAGAAAACATTAGTGGAATTATCTCAGGAATCAATGTGGTGGCAGAAATCAGACCATTAGCTTTGAAATACTGAGAGTGGGACGTGAATAACTTTTTAACCAACTGAGGACAAATAAACTGATTCCAGTGTTCATTAGTCTAGCCAATAAAACAGTATCACTGTTATCAGAGTCTTACTAAGATTAATGGAGATTGAGGCATAAATTTGATTTTTGTCTATTTCTAATAAAAAAATCTCACTTGGTAAGTATATCATGATTGCCAAGAAATATCTGAAGTTCTTCATTTATCAAAGCATTTCTAAAAGATTTCTAGAAAGCTTTAAAAAAGCCTTGTGAGCATCATGTGTCTTGGGGGAAAAAAGGAAGAAAAGTTCCAATATTCTTAGTGTGTACTTTGAGATTCTATACTGAGACCAATATAGGCAGATTTTGCACTACTCTATGTGCTTATAGGAGTTTTGGAACAAATGAGTGATTTACCCAGGTTTCAAAGCAAGCTCCTAGAAGACGTGACAGTTTTCATTAGGAACATGATCCTGCACATTGTGCTGTGGGGAGCTTTGTGCTGGGAACAGCACTAGACTTTTCAGGAGGGTGTCCTTTACAAGATGCTATTCACTAGGCTGTTGTTGGTAACAATCTATTTTGTGCATCTAATCATAGGCTGTAATTATTTTAATTTTCATCCTATCCATACACGGAGAGAATAATAATGTTTTTGCAAATATATTATAAATTAAATTTACTATCAACTGCCACGGATTGTTCAGAGTCTACATGTCAAACACAGAGGCCAATATTTTGCATTAACCATCATAGTGACTTCATTTCTTGGAGCCCGGCTGCATCTATAGTAAAGTGCCTGACATGGGTGCTCAAGCTATGCCCTCTAAAAGGAAGAAATTAGGCTTCTAAATTCAGTTCCTGGCTTCTGTTAGGTTTACTATGCTGCCAGAGACATCAGGCAGGCAATTTTGCTTTTTCAGCACTTGTTCTCAGCAAACTGTATAAAGTATACGATGTAAAGATGCATGTCATATCAATAAGGTCAAAGAACAAACAATAAATGAACGGCACATTGTATTCCACAGATGTAACAAGGAAGTTGTACTTGCACCAGAGATGCGTGGTTAGTTGGTAGCAATGAGACCACTTGCAGGATTCAGTTTGCTTTCTGACAGGGCTGCAAGGAGAACACCTTGCGGGTTGAGTGCAGCCACATCTTTTTCTTCTTGCTGCCTTAGGTTATTATTTTCATGGACTTTGGCACTGTTCTGAAAGCTAGAACACAATGAAAATAAATATATATGCAGACGCTGTATGTTTCCTGTTTCATCTTCAGAGAACGGGTATTGTCACAGATAAGGAGAAGAATATAAATCATAAAAGCTTTCAAGTGTGTTACCGTCCCAGTACCATCTCTTTGCTACTAGAGTGTCTTCCATGACACTGATTCCCTTGGTCTGGAGGAAAGCAGCAATTTCTGCTTCTCACTTCATCAGCTGTCTAACCAGGCAAGTTTTTAAACCCCAAAACACTGTACTTGAAATTCTAGATCTGTTGAACGCAACACAGAATTGCCATAGCCTTCCCTGGACCCCAAATTTCATATTTTGAAGTATAAATCTAGAGCTTTTGAGTTTGTTTTTTGTCCTGTAATGTTCATTTTTAGCGTAACAGCTCTAAAAAGCCCCTTCCATATTGACAGAAGCTGCACCACCTCTCAATATCCTACCTAAAAGACCTTTCAGGAGAGCAAGACAGACTGACAAGGACTACTAGACAAGTAGTGCTGTTACCATTTTCAAGTTCCTGCTACTGAGTGTCTTCTTAATAACACAGAGTTCTCCAGTGACATAATCTTTACACCAAAACTAAGTGTGGATGAAGAAGTTTCATTTGAAATTGTGGGTCAGTTCCTCAACATACAGGGCATATGTTGGGCTTTGGTCTCAGCGGGCTAACAGTGAATTACTTTTAGCTGAATGTATAGGACCTGTGTCTCTTCATTTTCCAGTAAAACTGCACAGGTACTGTCAGTTACCCCTCGTGGCCTTGGAGCAGGCTGTGTGAACCAAAAGGAAGGCTGTCCACCAAACAGAACTTGCTCAAATGTGTTCACATATCAAGCACTGAAAAAGAAAAGTAAGTACTTCTGTCCCCAAAGTAAAGCTTACAACATCCCTTAAGCTACCACAGGAGAATCCCTGCACAAAAAAAAAATTAATTCTGTTTGATAGCAAGAGGATCCTGTGAAGGCTTCTGCTGCTAGCAGCATCAGGTGTGGAAGTAAGTCCGCATCTGCAGTGAGCTACTAATCTTCTTTCTCTGTGACTAGGGAAGAAATGTTCAGAGATGGTTCCTAAAGTAGGAGTCAGCATCCAGGAGGTTCCCCCTTATGTTTAAAGTGCTATTTAAATTCTTGCATGGCAGCATTATGATGCCTGAGCATCTTTTTCTTTCCTTTCTTCTCTAACAAGTATTGATGGCCCAAGTCCTTTCTTTATCATGAAGACCAGCTGGAATTTCTTTGGTGTTGCTTTCTCTGGTTAGCCAGGATCTGGAATGGCTCAGCTAAAATGCTGAAAAATCAATCAAAATCTCCAAGGTCCATTCAGTTCTTGTTTCCTCTTGCAGACTGGAACTGATGGTATCTTTTTGCTGTGATGCCATAACCTCCCCGAGGCTATAACTTTGGTCACTAAATCCTTTCAGCAAGTGCCACAAAAAAAAAAAAAAAAAAATCTCAAACAACCAACTTGTTTATCTGATGATCTTGTAGCTTGAGTTATTTCTTACTGTTCTGAGGGCAGAAATGGCAGGGCTGCTGTTTCATTACTGGTTGCATTTGGCTAGTGAGCAGTTAGTGAAAGGCAGGCCACATATCCATTTGTCTTGTTTTATGGGTGGAAACCTTACATTGAGCTATGGAGGGTTCTGATTGCTTTCATCTTTATGTGGGTTGTTAATCTAAGGGCAGAGGTCACGTATCCTTACTTTTAGCATTGATGAAAAGAATTGACTAAAACCCAGTTGTTCTGAAGTGGTTTTAAGTGTCACCCATTTTTCATTCCTCCTCTTTTTGCTGTAGAAATTCTGAAATCTATTCAGATCGCATAAAGTACAAACAAAGAGAAGCCAAGTGTTTTAGTGCAGCGACCAGCATGCCTTGCAGATGGGCTATAATAAGATGAGAGTCGTCTTTGTCAGAACTGAATCCATACTTTTCATGTACAACCTTTACAAATTGTGCCCATGTGGCAGAGTTTGAATTACTTTTTTTACAGCTTTAGAAAACAAATGCAAAAATCTTTCAAGTGCATTCAAAGTCATTACGGTACTTTGCTGAGTTGAATCAATTGTCGTAACCTCTGTGGGTGTGTAAAATATGAAATTACTATCACTCTCGTCGTCTTTCCAAGTTTGTAAATTAGAAGGAATTGATTATAGGTGCTTTTGGAAAGGACTCTGGTGTATTAAAAGTGTCTTGATGACAAACAACAATATATTATTTGCAAGATCTTGCTTGATGAAACTGTCTTGTCCACTAATGGCTGTTTGTCTTTGTTATTGTTCTGACTTGCCTTCTAACAAATTGATGTGTAGGCTGAGATCTATCATGAGATGACTTGGGGAAACAAGAGAGTTTTCTTATTAAAGTGGTTGCAATACTGGTTTTATTTGATAATGTAAGATATTTTAAAGTTGGTTAATGTAAATATTTTCCAGTTTAGTCACCCTTTCCCCGAGAGCCAATTTTTATAAATAGTTGCTGTAAATTTATTTTAAAATGAAGAAAACAGTCTGATATTCTGACTACCTGTTTCACTATTCACCTGTTTTATTCCCTTCAGAGGTTCAATAAATTACATGGTAGCATTTTTCTTTATATTTTAAAATTATTTCATAGCTTGCTATTTTCTTATCTGTTTTTTGTTCTCTGAACTTCAGTTAGTAGATATGTGAACCTTAAAACATTCAGAGCTTCATCTTTGCTCAGATTAGTAACCAAATTCAGCTAAAAGTCTGTGACAGCTTAATCATTAGTATCCAAATAGCATCTTCCAAGGTATTTGTCTCTGGTTTCAGAAGACAATAGAACACAATCACAATGCAGACATGGCATCTCATGCTTTCATTTGGGCATGACATACAAGAAAAAGAGGAAGATGATACACGAGAGAGTTGGAATAATACATGTTGACATAACATAGAGATCATTACGATTTGGTTTCAAGGTTGCATTGGTCTGGGTTTGGAATGGTTGGATACTGATAATACATAACGATGATGAGAGGGAATAGACACAGGTGAAGACTTGCCTTGCTGTCTTTCTCTGAACACCCTCTGCAGGCCACCAACGAAGTTGCAACGTCAGGTTTGACAGACCGACCTATTACGGCAATTCTTTACGGGCTGTTATCCCAAACGAGTGCAAAGAAATTCCCTAGGCAGTAGGTACATAAATAAAATGGAAACGTATTTTAGAAGTCATTAGACAGTTAAGCATATATTTTCCATGTTCCCCATTGTGATGCAGTAGGACCTTATATGTAGCTGTGGGATTATGATTTACAGTATGTAAAAGGAAGTCTTAGAGACTTTGGAGCTACGCATTACATTGCTCTAGTTTAATATGTCCTGCAGATCACCACAGCAGAATATCCAAATTAGCAACAGGGAAATGTTAAGTTGGGCATCGTGGGATTTTTCAGGATTAGAAGAAAGTTTCATGCATCACACTGTTGGGAATTGGCCCTGCTGAAAATTCCCAGTGGTAACACCAATGGGTTATGATGTGAAAGGCTGAACAATGATACTTGGAAGGAACAAAGACAAATCTGCTTTGTAGCATATCGGAAGTTTAAGATGTGTCAGGTTGTTAAAGATGATATTCCCATGTTTTTCATTGAAGTTTTTAGAGGTACATGTGATGAAAATAGATGAGGAAAGGAGCCTATTGTTCATCAGGTAGGTTTTCTCAGTGTCGCATCGATTATGTGTGTATCAAATGACTGCATATGTGTTGTACTGAAAAAGTCACCTGTTATGCTGCTATTCAATACCCATCACAATTAGTTTTTCACAGGCTGAAAATAGCAGTTACAAACTGAAATGAGGAATTAAATAAGACAGGAATACCTCAGTCTTAAAAGAGTACAGCATATGTTTGAATTTGACAGGAAAGTGCTTAAAGACTCTTAAAACAGCAATGAAAGCAGGAGCTCTTCAGAGACCTTTAACGCTTCCTTAATGTTGTAAGCTGACTAGGCAGTGAAAATAGTGACAGGTGGAGCTTTTACAGCTCTACTAGTATTTGTGCCAAAATTCGGACAAGCTCTAGTTCAAATGGCAGCTTGCATCCTCAGATGACAAATTATACCTGGTCAGCACAAGAATGGAAAACAAGCAAGACAACTTTTTTTCTACCTCTGGGTTCTTTATAAAACTAAAATACTGTTTTCCTAGAGCTTGCTTGAAAAAAAATAAAACAAACACCTGCAGCAGTGATAAATGTCCAGGCCAGTAAGTCCAACTGACCAGTTCAGAGAGGTCATCCAGGTGTTCTTGTCAAGGAACAAATAGATGATGCTTCCCTGTGTGATCCTTAGTTACTCCATGCAGTGCCTCACTGAAACATTTCAGCATGTAATAGCTGTCACTCCTTTCAAAACCATAAGCCTGTGATGTCTTTATATAGCTTCAGAAGCAGTACAGCAGTTCACTGTGGCAAACTTTATGGTTTTGACAATATATGCCTTTGCTCTTCTTTAAAACAAAAAGGGTATTGTTGAAATCCCTGTGGCTTTATTACATACAAGTGGCAAGCTCTTTACTTTTTCAGTAATCCACATCTGTCAGCCACTGCTTACGAGATAGCCCAGGGGTTATCTGCCCTCTGTTATTGCTTTGATTCCTTTCATTTGTTTGCTTGCCCAATTTAATAACAAGGAGAGATCCAGCTTCTTGATGATTTTGTTGGCATAACACCAAGCTCATCGGCACTTAAGTCCAAGACAGTGCTGTGGTTGCAGCTCTACATGTTGGAAGCTGCTATATTGGGTCAGCATCTTCGCCTAAGCATCTTGCTGTTTGGTTTATTCTTTGTTCTTCCTCTGTTGCTCAGTAGTTGTTGTGCAGCAGCCATGTGGGCTTATTCTATCTCCGAGAAATGTTTCGTAAAGCAACAAAATTTCCTTTGAGTGTAATGAACCATTCCGTTATGTGAATTTTGGGTTTTTGTCTGTCTAAATGTTTTAAATATGAGGGGATACCGCTGCTGTAGTTCCTTGTTGTCGACCAGCATGCAGAAAAGCTGTGATACATAAATAACAGATGCAGAAAAGAACAGAGCAGAAAATTGCCAATTAAAGAACATTGTATAACAACTTCTCCATCTGGGTCACCAGCAGGGTTTGAACCCAGAACGTGCAGTGCTGCACGCACCGGGAGGCTGTTAGGCACTAACAGCCCTTTCTGCAGCAGTCCTGGGAGAGGTGCACAATAAACCCATTCTTACTTTGTGCTGCTTTCCTATTGGCGATGAGGAAGAAGGAGTTTCTCACTTAAGCAGCACCATGCAATAAAAATTTGAACAGTTTGTTTTCTAGTGCAGTCAAAGCAAAAGATCTCTCCAGACAATCGCTTCCTGCAATTTAGCAGGGATTATTTGTTTCCTTCCACAGGTGCAACCATAGTAACTAGGGGTTTTTTAAGTGTTGATATAAAGTGAGCTGGTGATGTGTGAATATTTCCCACCTCCCTCCAGGTGCTGTTGCTCACCTTCATGAACGTTTCAGCTTTGTTGATGTGTGCCTCCTCTGTTCTTGCTCTGCTGTTGAATAGCCATCACCAGGCTGCCTCATAGTGAGCAGCTGCTTTCTTGCCAGTACAGAGGAGGAAGGGGAGTGTGGAAAGCATTGCCCTTCCTCCCACATGGTACCATCCTGTCTGTAGTACTCTACAGAGATTGTCATCTTACAGAGGGAAATTTGCTCTAGTCATTGGTGCTGGGGATTTCTCTGATTTCACAAAAAAATATCTGAATGCTGCTAAAACTTCTGGTAATGTTTATAGACAAAAACTAAGTCACCCCCCAGTTTCTTTCTGAGAAGAGAAGCAGTCATGGGTACTGCAAAACACATACACTTCAAACTGCCTGTTTCTTGTTTGGGGAATATGCCAGGAAGTCACTTTTTTACCTGTGCTACCCGCAGCCTGGTTTCATAGGCAGGCGCTCCTATCAGATAACCCTCAAATCATCTCCTCATGACAGAGTTGCCCTTGAGCACCTGAGCAACTCTCAGTGTGGGGGATGCCTTGGTACACTAAGTGTGGAGGCGATGCTTTCATCAGGTAAGGAAGAGGGTTTCTGACACATCAGTGGGGAACAGTTCGCATGAATCCCAGTGTCAGGTTGAATACAAAGATAACTTGGCCCTTGTATGCCAGCAGAGGTGCTAGCCTTCATTGTCAGCTTTCAGAGTGATTTACAAAATCATTTAAAAAATTCATGAACCTTCTTCTTTAAAAAGCATTGTTGTGAAGTTGAATATTTTATTACACAAGGCAGCCATCATTCATTTCTAGGAAAGAGAGTGTGACTGTGGTTTTGAAAGGCCGGGGTGCTGGGGTGGTTGGTTTTAGTGGAAAGGAGTTCTTGCACTGGATTTAGTGACTAATCTCTTAACACTTTTATACATAAGCCTTCCAAAAAAGGACTACTGCTGTTTGGTCTGTTTTTTTCAGATTTCATTTCTATGTACACACCTTGGCTGTGATAGTTTTTAATTGATTTTTTTTTTTTCTTGGATTACACATTCATTCTCATAAATTCAAAGCTGATCTAGTTGGAAATATAAGTTTTCCAGTTAACCTCTTTCAGGGGCAGCTACAAATTTTCCACATAGTTCATTATTACTACAGCTGCCCACCAAAAGCAGAACAGGACAACATGGATACTACCGAGCTTTTCAGGTGAGTTCTTCCCAGTCAATAATAAGTAAGCATGATGGAACAAAAAAGCAATGAATTCCTTATTTTATCACAGTGAAGCCCTGTGATATGGCATTGCCTTTGCAGGTAATAGGCCATAAGCTTTGTCCTGAGCTTGCGAGGCCTCAGGATGGAGGCATGTCAGGTCCACCTTGTCTGAACTCTTCTTAGTCTGCCTTTGCTTCACTTGATTTAGCTGTGATGGCAAGTTCTCTAATGAATCAGGCATCTGTTTTACTTTTGTTTGTCTGTGATGGAGGTCTGCACTTTTGTATCGATAGCAGTAACAAGCAGGTGTTCTGGTAGGATGGGATATTTATGACTCCAGCACAATGGTGCAGTGCAGAGAAATACAGGCTCGGTTTGACAGCAGGGACACTGCGAAGGAGGTGCTGGATGCAGCAGGGAGGAGTGCAGGGGTGGGGAGGATAAGAGATGGGGCACAGGCTTGGCATTGGAGGCACAACAGCTGTAAACAATTCACTAGCAGTCAGTTAAAAAAGCATACAAAAAGGTGTGTTTCCTCTTTATCCATAAACCAGAATTTGACTGTAACGTGCTCGATATCACTGTGTGGCACTATGACAGGAAATAAAATACTTGCATACCATGTTAAGAGGTGACTGGCATGCTGTGCAAACATGGTCATGAAACTAAAACCCAACGCACCAAGGATAATTTAAAAATGACTGCCACATCTCTATGAGTTATGTAAATCTGCAGAGCTGCACTGAATCAAACGTGTTCTGGTCAACTAGAGCATGAGCAAACCCACTGACCGTGATTAATCAGGATAAGGGCCATAGGTTGGGTTTTATGGCTTTGTCTTTTATTGAAAAAGCAACCTTTCCTTCACAACTTATTGATTTAAAAACTGGTATTGACCTAAATTTGAGAGAGTATTGGTAGAGTACAGCTCTATGCCTCTGTGATTAGTTACACTGCAAACACCTCCAACTTCTCGTTTATCAGCATGTGAGTGTCTTACCTTTGGGCTCCATCTCAGCCATCCCAGCCCCCTGCAACCCATTCACTGGCAATCTTCCCCCTGGGGCAGCCTCCCCAGCACTGCCAACCCAGGCTGACATGGACATTCAGAGAGCAGCATTCCCTTTCCCCACCAGCTCAGGGGATGGGGGGCCCTGTTAGTGCTTTGAACACGTTAAACATGTTAAGCATAAGATCCCTAATGGGATCTTGGTTGGGATTCAGGGAGCATCACTGGATGCACCCTTTGAGTGCGTTTTACCATCCTTGCTGGCAAGGTGCTTTTTTTTCAGGAGGGTCTGTACTCGCGTGTGTTTCTATGCAAGGGAAAGGGTTGTTTCATAAGCTTTTGTTAACTGCCTCAAGAGAGGCTTAGGTGGTGGTACAGGGATATCTGACAATGACTGGAGTCTTCCCTTAGGGTTTCTGGTAATTCAAAGCTACTGAATGTCCCCTCTAGGTTTTGGGGGAGTTTTCTGTGATTTCTGATGTTTCATGCTTGAGACACCCTGGTCCCCTCAGTCCCCTGCTTCCTGCCATGAGGGAGGGCCATGGTCTGTATTAGCATCTGATATTGTGTTGAGCAGCAAAAGCAAGTCCTTGAAGTGCTCCAGTACTGACACTGGTCGTGGCAGTTGACAGGTGCTGGCAAATATGCTGCCTTTTGTAATGCTGATGAACAGGCTCATGTGGTTATGGTTAGGTAACAGAAAGCAGTCATAGATCAACATTCCTGGTTTTTAACATGTTTTATATCCCACTGACTTCAGCTGCTAGCCATTGGCCCAGGCTCTCTGGAGCTGATGATAACAGCAAGCACAGAAAAACATGAGAGGTGAAGGATACCTATTGAAATATTGCTTTAAAAGGGACAAGAATTACTCACTGACAGTTACCCATCGTAACGCTGGAGGGCAGGACATTAGACATAAGCTGGGACTACTCCCATCAGGTGGGTAAAACAGAGAAAAGCATCATGTTTAATTATGGCTTTAGGAGTAATGACACCTTCATTAGAAAAGACCACAAAGTAGCTCCACTGGATGTGAAGGAGTGTAGCCAAAACTACAAGCCAAAGGCTTGTTGCACTTAACCAAGTATAAGCATTTTAAGCAAGATGTTATTAACCTGGACATAAGCATGCTGAAATAGTGTATCTGATGACAGTGTGTAAGTATGCCCTGATGTAATATCACTGACAGGGGTAAGCAGCAAACATACAAATCTAAGCAGAAATATCAAAATAATGTGTAACAGCAAAGTGGCCAATGGGGAATCGTATACTTGCACAAATGGAGGTACAGGAAAACGTGTATGTAGGAAAATCTTCAAGAAAAAGGGGTAGAGGACAGGCAGGAAAGATGTATGGTGGCATGAAAAAAAAAAAAGTCTCTTATAGATATTTATGTGTATATACACCACACCAAACAAGCAAGCAAGATGTTCGACTGTAGTGGGTCTGACTGAGCTGGAGTCAATTTTCCCCACAGCAGCCCTCCCAGTGCTGTGCTCTGCATTAAGAGCTGGAAAGGTGCTGGTAACACACCCATGTTGTGGCTGCTGCTGGGCAGGGCTCGCTCAGCACCAAGGCTGGTTTTTTCCACCATTCTGCCCTGGTGGGGTGGACAAGATCTAGGGAGGGGACACAACTGGGACAGCTGACCCAAACTGACCATAGTGGTAGATATTCCATACCATGTGATGTCAGCTTAATGATAAAAGCTAGGAAAAGGAGGGAGCTGGGGGGCATCCATCTGTCCTCCAGAGCAACCGCTATGAGTATTGAGCTCTGCTTCCCTGGAAAGGGGCTGGACATCACCTGCTGATAGAGAGTAAATCTGTGTTTTCTTTTGCTTCCACATGTGGCCTTTGCTTTCATGAAACTGCCTTTATCTTGACCCGCAAGGGCTTTTTCCATCTTATTTTCTCCCCCTTGTCCTGTTGAGAGAGGGGGAGTGATAGAGTGGCTTGGTGGGCACCTGGGGCCCAGCCAAGGTCAACCCACCACACAGGTGAAACCAGAACAAGTCCCGATTTCCCCCAAAACATAAATGTTCAGAAACAGATGGGATCTCCTTTTGGAGACGTGGGCTAAGACCAGAACAACAGGAACGATAAGCAAAAGAAAGACGGGGTAGAGTTCATAAGCTGGGCCAACCTGCATCAGTACCAACTACCTGCACCAACCTTATGGTTGCTGTACACTCACAGCTAGTTTAGAATAAGATTCTTCATATGTGATGCTAATTATTCATGAAGATAATAATTAACCATTGTCAATCTTTACTCTTAGCAAACGTTAATCTAGTCTGGTTCTAAAATTTTAAACTGGCCTGATCTGTCAGTCTTTCAAACACTCCTGTCACATTGATCTCTTAATTGCCTGTTAAGTACATACAAACATGTAATGTGTGTGTGTATTGAGTTGCAAGAAGGGAAAGAGAAAGAAATCCAGGACATGAGTTGCTCTAGCCTTGAAAGCCAGGTCAGAGACTCTGGGATATGGCCCATGGCAAGTTCTGTTACACAGCTAAGATAGGCAGACAGAAAAGATGCACTGCCCTAAGTGCTATCTACAGCCAGCAGTGGGGGCAGCCAAAAATCCTTGTAGTTTCTGACTCTAAATCAAAGGTTTCTTTCCATTCCTCTATTTTGCCACCAGCTGATCAGCCCCTATCCAGTTTCATGACTGGCGCTGTGATGAATGCCGCTCTGTTGTAAGAAGTGCACATCCCCTACCGAGGTCCATGGAATTGATAGCTTCTGCCTCATTAGAGACCATATCAAAGGTCAGCTTTTGTAATGGAATAAGCTTCAGCCTTCGTGCCACTGATTTGTAAGCAGGGAAAGGGAGGATCATCGATGCCACAAGCACAAATTAAATAGCACTGCATTTTCAAATTGGCAGTGCCCTTCCCTTCATGCACTTTCACACACCACAGTATAATGTATAATACATATATACAATTTTAAGAGTATACATTATCTATCAAAAGCATTTAACATACCTCTTCAGTCCATTCCTCTGCCTCCTCTTGTTCCTGATTAATTTTTCTACACCAGCACAGATTCTGAAACACTGAGCAGCTGCAGAAACCTATTAGGTAACAGCAATGTTCAACCTGAGAATATAGAAGCATTCAGGTATTTAGCATTTTCTCTCCAAAATTGCTCTCATCCTGGGCAAGTATGAATTTTTATATCCATAACAATTTTGCATTTTTGTTACCTTTGGAAGCAGCATCCTGGGAACAGGAGTTTGAACTGGGAATTACCCACCTCGACAACACCTCTCTCCCTGCAGATTCAGCCCACATTTTTGTTTGGGACACCTTTTGATTACCTTGTGCTGCTCAATCCCATCCAGCTACCTCTCTGATACACTTGCTCAGAGCAGACTTTACTGTCAGTCAAGATGGTTGTATTTAATCAAAAAGGTGCAATATTCATCCCAGCATGGGTGGCTTTTTTTTTATTTTTAAGTCTCAAGAGATTTCACGAGACAGTTAAACCTGTTTGTACTTCTAGCAAAAGGCAGAGCTCCTGCTGACAGAGACAGTCCGGAGCACCGGTGCACGTGCAGATGTACCCAGGAGCAGGGAGAAGGTGGCTGGAGAGCACTGGGCCAGTTTAATTCAGACAGACACCCTGCCTGTTGCCCCATTGCCATGATCGCATGGGCCACGCGGATATAGCATTTCCAGGCACTGCTGTTAGGACTATACCCAGGACCCTTCCGTGGCATAGCCATGCATCTCCAGAGGGAGCAAATGAGTCCCTCATGTGACATCTCCTTGCATTTGCCTTCACAAATTCCTGGCAAACTATTCTGCAAGTGTAGAGAGGGATGCTGCTCTTTATTCAGACACTTATTACATGAGGCTGTGGTACTGTTTGAATCACAAATTGCATGCTAATGGCCTAATTCATAAACCATTGACATTTTTTATGAGTCCTTAACATTCAAAAATGAAGAATTTGTGCTCAAAAAATAATTTGCATTGCAAAATTCAATAATTTAGTTTCTCATATTCATTAATGCCTAAGCCCACACCACATAACTTATCCCACTCTAACTACACTTCCGAGCACACTGATAAAAACGGGATCCATAGTAGTTCACATAAAGTGCTTCTATTTGCAACTAACTCTTTACCTGCACTGATTGATTATATTTGTAGAGAGGAAAAATCCAGCTATGCGGCAAGTGTGATGAATGCACTAAGCAATGGCTGCTTTGAAGCTGCTTTCTGCTCTAATCATGTTTTCCTCCAATGGCATTAACTACCATAAAATATGAGATCATAAAGGGTAACGATATCAGACAACAAAATCATCCTGCAGACTGCTTGGTCCCACTGTATTAGGGAAGGATTCATGTTTCATTAATGGAAACTTGCTTTGCCTTTGACCTGATATCACTGGTTGTCAAAACCAGATGAGAAGACTAATAATATTTTATCGCTTCTAAATCATCCTCATATTCCAAGTGCTGTATATCACCCCTTTAAAGAGAGAGAAACTGAGGCATAGAGAAAACAAGTAACTCTTGTAGGGTTGGCTAGGCCTCCCTGACTCCATCCAGTACTCAGCAGAGCTGCTGTTGGATGTGTCTATGCAGAGTGCTATAAGATAATCAGTGCTGTCTTAGAATGTTTTATAAGTAGTATTTTGGGTATTAAAGCAGAATGACAATGCACCCTAGGCCTCCATCCTTTCAGGAGAGTGTATGAGCACATCTGGAAGGTTTGCCCATTGGCAGCTCAATGACATTGCAAAGACACTGCCAGACAGTGTTTGTTAAAAGCAAAGTATCTTGAGGGGTATCTGCAAAAGGTAATGCTCACTCTCCCCAAAAAGGGTGGTTGCTTTCTGCCTGCTTGGAGATGGGAGCCCCTGTTTTAAGTGCCCTTGCAGAAGTGTCTTCAGCTGGCTTAGGTGAGAGTCTCCTTATTACTGTGCCACTAAATTATTATAACTCAGCTGGCCTGCGATCCTAGGGGACCACTCCAGCACATTTTTAATTCATTGCTATTGGTTTATCTTTACTAAAGACAAAACATCTCTTAAATAGCTTACCTACATACGAATGACTTCCCACATACCATTTCTGCAGCCACAGTTTCAATTAACTATTTACAAATGTCTTAGCAATGCACAATTTGATCCCTTCTGCAGCAGAACTCCTCAAGGGGAGTCTCTGGAGGTCTGGGCCAGATTCTCCACTCAGGATGCCATTTTGGCATTCATACTGGGCTAACCACAGCAGGAGCTGCCTGGGGCAGCTTCTGCAACTGTCCAGAATTGCCTCCCAGAGAGCTCCTATAACAGTCATTCAAACAACGTAATTGTGATGGTTCAGTCAATCGCCTCCCTTCCAGCTGGCCTGCTGTCTCAAGCCAGCCCTTTATTCCATCTCTGTGGAGACTGGCTGGGCTCTCCTGGGTCACCCAGAGACTCTGTGGTACTGGTACCCAGGTTGTGCACACAAGCACAGGCCTGAAACCCAGCTACACCAAAACTAGAACTAAAGTTATTTCTACTTCTATACTTAAAACCGAACTAGAACTTTTGTGCCTTAGCTCTTGCTGCAGTTGTTTCCTGTAACATAGTCAAAACTGGCTTCAGATATCCTTACAGCACACCAGAGCACAAACTGGGTGCACAGAGCTGCAAACTGAATTTTACTAGATCAAGGATTGCTTTCCCTTTGCAATGATATTTCAAATTAATAAACTTTAACCATATCTTGTGGGGTTTTCTGTTACATTTTTGTTCAGTTCTAGTGAAGAGAAAATAATGATTAACAAGATAGTTCACCCACATCTATTCCATCCCAATATAGGGTCTGATCTGTCTTGCATTAAAACCTTCTCCATAACACAGTCAAGGAAAAGGATGTTTATTCTAATAGACCAGTGAGTGCTTTCCAGTGTCATTAACCTGTTGAATGTGGAGATTATGCTGTCCCTTTATTGGGTGGGCCCTGAAATCTTAGTCACAACACAGGAAGTGCAACATCAGGAATCACACAGGCATACCCTTGCTGAGTGGTCTGCAGGATCCTGGCCTTTTGCTATTTCTTCCTTATTTTCAGTCAGCTCTTAATGTTTCTTTGGAGCATTGGTGGCTTTCCAACTCCAGTAACTGAAGTTGCTGACAGTTAATAAAGAAGCAGCTACAATATATTTACAGAACTTCCTGCCTGAGGATGGCTGCTAAACAGACCTGAAGTGCAGTTCCATAATTACACGATAGTAAAGGCTTTGGGAGCTGCTGAACCATGGATACTTCAAATTTAAAGGTCAGATGAAATGCTGATTTACTATAAAACAAATCAATAAAAAAAAAAAAAAGAACAAAAAAAAAAGGTTTAAAAAAATTGAGCTTCCACATTGTCAGTAGAAAACACTTGCATTTGAGACTGGCAGATAGTGTATGTGTGTAATAAGTGGGTATCACTTCTTCCTTTCTCTGCCAAAGCTAGAGCAGCGCAAGACCTACAGCACACTCCTTCCCACACAGCACTCCGTGTTTGCAAGGATGCCAGAGCTGGTACCTACCACTGCCAGAGCTGCAGTGGTCAAAAGGACCAAGACAAAAGCTGCTTTTGCAATTCTCTGTATGAGGCATATCCTAGCGTAGCAGGTTTGGGCTTTCTTGAATCTCCAGGCAAGCTTTTTCATTGTTTGCTTTTCTGCCATCTGAGAAAGATGCGAATGACACAGATAGAGATCTTTCAGTGATGCCTAGACAAGTTTCCAAATCCTTAATCTGTTCTGGACACATCCTGTTTAAAATTGTAACTTCTCTTAAATGTGTAAATTAATAAACCTAATTTGGTTCCAAATAATGAAATCTTCGTAAGTAGAATTGACCAGATTTCAAATGCCACCAGTTTTACAATACAGTCCTAAAAGGTGATCGTTCTGATTTTGAGCGATACGTTACAATTAATCTCTGAGGGCTAAATAATTGGGGGACATAAATGAACTTACCTCCATAGTGTTTTTCTGACTAATATATGAACTTTAATTTTTCAGAGGCCCATTTCAACATGGCCTGCTCTTAGTTAGAAGCTGTAATTATGAGTCTACCTTTTATAACACAGGCTATGTTGCCCTTAAAAATGAATAAGCCCTCCTATTATTACTACACAGCAGATGGAGTGGCAGAATAGAGCTGCCTTGTGGACTGTTAACCCAACTGTTGCTAAGAAAGAAACACCACTGAAGACCAAGATCAGTAATCATTTCAGAAAAACAGGTTCCTGTGCCCCTCCAATATATTTATGTTACATCCCAAGCAAAGGCCAACAAACTCTGTATGAAATGCCAGAGCAGCGTGAGCTTAGTGTTGAAACTGCTTCTAAGTGAAGATTGCATTTGTAATTTAAAGTTTTTTTCAAAGTAATGAAGGGAACTAGGGAGTTGTTTGGGGCAATAGAATGTAAAATATCATTACAAGCACATGCAGATCATATTTTGCTTGAACTAATTCTTCTTGCTATTTTAATATCAAACATAACCCATGCCAGTTTTATATCTCAAATATATTTGGTATTTCAAAAAATAATTAATAGTGTCAGTTTTATTAATGTGTTAAAATATGAATTAAAAACATGACAAATCAACGGGAAACAGCAGTCTGTTTTAATGAATATTTCATACTGTACATCAATAAATCATAGATCAAAAGGATTGAAGCACGTTCTGCAATATTTCTTTTCTGTCAATGTGGGGTTACTAAAAGTTTTACAAGTTGTTTTGGCACTTACTTAGTTGCACATTTGAATTAACATTTTAAGAAGGAAATAAAAATGTTATGGCTTTGAATCCCAGAAGGCTCTGGTGTTCAAAACAGATTGTCCTGTTTTCTCTCATTATCATTTCATTGCTTTAAAAATCTGTGGTTGACCATATAATTGCAGGTCTGTGTTGTGAGTGCAGGGAGCTTGCTGTTCTGCCTTTCCAAACATGGCTATTCCCAAGTTTCCCAAATGGGCACTAGGAGAAGGTGAAAACATTCCTTAATACAGCATCTTGACTTCGTGTCCAGCTTTATGACTGATTTGCTGCATATGACTTTGAATGAGTTGTGTGTATCTTTCCAGTATCTGTTTTCCCAGAGTACAGGTGGATTTGAATTTAAGGGCTCAAACATGAACCCCTTTCTTCATCGACTGTGTGTGCATGTTTAGCCCCTATAGATCACTTAATGTTGCATGCTGTATAAACAGAAAGCTTTACCTTCTATTTTTACAGCTGAAACAGGAATCAGAATTGCATAGGAAATAAAAGATTCAGCTACTCAGTACCTCTCCTAATTCAGGGATTGATTAGGACTAGGGACAGTTAACTGGAGATGGTGATATGGGAAAGACAGCTCCTCTGGAGGAAGCTTCTCATTCAGAATCTCAGGTTTTCTCTAAGCATATAGTTAAACTCTATCTGTTAGGCTACAGAAATGACCTTCAAAACAGGAACCAAACTGAAATCTGCTGCAATGTACACCTGAGCTTGTAAATAATGACTACAGTGGACAAACTTGCCTTGTTTGTCCTCCAGGACCTTAAGTTTGATCCAGTCTTGCTCATATCAATGCAGCTGTCAGACTCCGTTGTCTATATTTTAAGCAAGAAATTCATGACTTGCTAAAGATCTCTTTAGTGTATTAGAAGCAGCATCTAAATTTGCCCAAGTCAACAGTTTCAATCCATGAATGATACTTGAAGTTTATAGCTCTGTCTGTGTTAACCAATTATCTCCAGCAAATGTTGGGATGACTGCAGCCGAGGCACCTGGTCAGTCTCTGATCCTCTGAATCAGTTGTTGAGCCCCGGAACAACTTCTCAGGAACACATCGTTGGTGGCAGTTCACAATCCAGACATAAAATTCTGTAAAAGGGCAGGTATGTAGGGGGACGCAGTAGTTTAGGGACCTGGGGTTTCTATACCTGTGTCCATACCTTCCTACTTGTGAAGCTTTGCATCAATTAGCCATCAGCAGCACAAGAAATTTTCACCGGCGAAGTTTCTTGTGTCTCCTTTTGTGGTGACATCTCCTTTCAGAGTAGTGATAAGCTTGTCTGTATGATACTTTCTAGCCAGGAGGATGGGTATACAGCCATCCATCCTTGGATATGAAACCTGGAAAGTGGCAATTAATTGAAAACAATTTGCCATTTAAACTGAAAAGAAAGGAAGAAAAAGACTATTAAAAAGCACAGCTCTGACCAGTGCTCCCTGTAGCACCAAAGGTCACACATCCTGACCTCCCTTGCTCTGCAGGCACCCATCTGCAGAGTCTTGTGCTGACACCCATCATCCAGCCTATCTGGAAGCACATGTTTGCCCTAATTCATGCCTTTTGTTTAGTCCAGAACTAATATACCTACAATTAGCCCCGCTAAGCATGCTTCCAAGGTGGTACTAGTAAGAGTATCCTGTTTTCTCAGGAAGTTTTGATTAATTCTCCCTTCTGGGAAGTTGAGATACTTGTGCTTTTGTGGACCAAGGTGTTTTAAACTTTGAATAAACCTCATCCCCAGTGATAAAAAAACTTCCCTGATGTCTGTGGAATTTGGTTCAGGTTCAGACTAAGTGAGAATCAGCTCATAGTAAGAGGTGATTGAAATATTTGCAGCAAACAAGTCCAGTTTAACAATCTTTTATTTCCCTGTGTTGCCTGTGAGCAGAGCACGAGTTTCACCTATTGAATGGAGCTTTTAGGCACAGAGAAAATACGCTTTAGCTGTATCAGATGTGAATCTTTCCAGCAAAGAGAGAGAGGTCCAGGCAAAGAGGCCTATGGCAGTGTCACTGTTTATCTTCTTCCCAAAGGTGTTGGTTGCTTATGTACAGGTTTAAAAAGTTGCTTGCCTTTAAATTTTATCTAGAGCTTGTTAACTGTTCACTCATACTGCTTTGCTTAGCCCAAAGCAGTCAATACACAGTATTATGGCCTCCAAATTCATGAGATCGCTACAGTTTGGGTTTTCTCACTGTAGTTGAGTACTCAGAGTTCAGTTTTGTGTCCTTTTTTCTGCAATGCTGAAAATGAGAAATCTGTGGGGTCTCTCTCTTTCTTCAAATGCAAGTTAGCCTTCTCACACAACTAAATGAATCCGGAACTGAGACAACAATGACACATATGAAACCAGAAATAATCAGGCTAGTAAGCTCGTAGTTTTCTTATATGAAGTCAAACATTAGAAGTGAACCTTGTTCTTGTTCATAGATTCAGTGGTAGAATTATAAATATAAATACGGTTTGGTCTGAAAGACCTGAGGGCAAAGTTTGTTTCTGTGATCTGCTGTAGCTCTCAATTAAAAGAAACAAGTGGCCTTTCCAAAGAAGTCAGGCAGCTGCCTTCTGTCAAGTCTTGATCGCCAGAGGTCCCTTCCAACCCCTAATATTCTGTGATTCTAAGCCCTCTATTGTTCATTTTCTTCTTTCTACAAGAGGCAAGTATGATGTTTGCATAGTGCCGTAAAAGCAGTATAGGCTGAGGTTGACAGTAACTGATCTTGCTTCATATCACTGACCTAAGTAACAAAAACCTGATTTAACTCAGAGTGGCTCAGAGACTTGGTGCTATACGTGCACAAACCCCTAAACTGAGAATCACGTGTAATTCTAGGCGGACCCCTTTATTGAGATCATATTTCTGGAGCAAGAACAAATGCATTTTTCTACAGCAAATTATTTTAATCCATGGCATTTCTGGAGAATCTGACACAGGAAAATGCTGTCCAGATTTGATGCTTTTTTTTACATTTTATAGCAGCATTGATGCAAATCCCCAAATATATTGGAAATGGTCTTTTTAGTGAAGTAAAATGTAGGAAGCCTGAGAAATCGCAAGCAGACCTATGAGGAGAGGACTTTTATAAGGAGAAGAGTAGCAGAAGCTGACATTCTCAGTACTGCACCTGGGGAATTCTGATGGTGGGAGATGAACTGCAGAGTGTAAGAAAGCTTTAAACAGAGACAAAGCTAGATTGTGTTCAGTGTAAATCATGCAAAGTTTACTACTGGTTAGTGAAACATAAGCTGATTAGAGTGAGTGACACCAGCATCTCCACTGACAATGACAGTATCTCCTTGTTAGTGGCTCATCAGGTATGGAAACACAGAAGTGTCCTCCTGTGGCTGCTTGTGGTCTTGGAGGGAGAAGCTTTGCCCAGCAGGTTCGGGACACTCCTGTTTGAGTATCCTAATGCTCTTCATAACAGGTGGAGGTGAACAAGCTCTGCTTCTCCTTGGTGTCACCCAGCAGCCCAGCTACCTTGCTATACTTCCTTGAGCTTGGCTCAGCATGACAATGATCCTACAGCTTCTTACTCACATCCCCAGAAGCTGGGAGCACAGCAAGGAGAGGAATGAATTTCCTACAATTTGCCAGGTAGATATTCCCATGCAGCATATTTATCTGTGTAATACCACCAAACCCTGGTTTAATAGGAAAATAGAGATGATTACATACATCAATTTAAAGATGTATGGCTACTTACAGTAATTAGCTACCACTAATTAAGTGGCGAGATCAGGGATAGAAATGGAGACAGAAGTCATTCAGTGTATAACTGCTGAGTGATGTGATTTTGCTGTACTCCGTTGATGTTCCACAAGAACAATAAATCCCCAGATCTCTGCAGTGGGCAAAGAAGAGTTAAGTCTAAAGATGATTATACTAATGCTAGAAGAGGCTACAGGAGGTTTTTGAGGGTGTAAATAATGGGTTCCTCATCCCAGAGTACAGGTCACAGTACTGCACTCTGCCCCAGTGAATCCTCCAGGAGAGCCCCAGCTGTACTGTGTGCCTGTGTAATCCCAGCTAGCAGGACATGAAAACCCAACTGGAAGGGGAAAAACCTATTGACCAGCAACACAGAAAAAGCAACTTTGGTCTCTGAAGACAGAACTGGAATGCCAGAATGTGCAGAGATTGATCTGAAACAAATACAAATTGCTTCCCATCATGTTCAGTATATTTGACATAATTACCTTAAGAACAGTCTAAAAGTGCTATATTGTTAAAGCTTCCAGAAGGAAGGCATGCTCTGCTGATAGCAAGCACGTCAGACAATGATATTGAAGAGATTTCTGAAAAGTTTTAATTAATCTTTCTCTCTTTTTTTCATGTAATTGACATTACTTTGGGCTCATTTGTTCTGTGGAACCCAAGCACTTGGCTCCTGGTTACAGGACTTTAATGGATAAAGGTTTCCCTGAAGAGAGATAATAAAAAAGGAGGCTCTCAGCTCATATGAAAGCTACTGCAGGGCTACCTTAAAGAAAAGATGGTTTCCTCCACTATGTGAAGCAAAACTTCATATATCAATGTTGACATAAGATGGTGCTAAATGGGTAATTTTTTTTCAAGCGTTTATCTTCTCTGGCTGAGACCCATTATTTTACTGCACCGGCTGGAAACCACCACACTGCATGACACAACCATAGTTTTAATTAGTCTGAAAAGTTTTAATTGGGAAACAAAGGGAGATATCTTATAGATTATTATTGCAACCTTTAATTGCATGACTCGAGAGACCATTAATTATCTTGATGGGGAGATGACACACCTTTCTGAACCTAGACACTCATATTTACAGCACCTTTTGCAGAGGACAGTACCTGTTGACTTTCGTCCAGCCTTTCATTAAGGAACTGCTGTGATAGGAATTAACTACAGTAATTCCATTACAAAACCTGCTGTCCAGTGGAATTTTTCTGGAAGATTAGATTTCTGAAAGGGAAAAAGGCCATTTAAGCTAAGCATTTCCTCAAGGCCCAAAGTAAATAACTGATGAAGAAGGTCAGAATAAATTTAGAACCCTTAAAGGTCTGCTGTACACTTGTATGCACTGTACAAAAAATAAACAGTGCAGCTTTCCAGTACAGTGATTTTTATTGTTTTAAATGTTTCACATTTCAGTTTAGGCAGAGATGAGAAACGCAGAGGACAGAATCTGATGAAAATGATTTTACTTAGAGGAAGAGCAGCATTTTAAGCAGACATTTCAAGGTTGAAATGACACTGGTAGCAGTTACTTGGGATTAACACCAAGAGAAAACACTTGTTAAATCCATTGGGGCAGAAAGGCAGAGAGAAATCCAATGACCTGGGGTTCAGTTCACGCCACAGTACATTCACCACACGTAGGGAGGGTACAGAGTACAGGGTCTGGGTATATATTATGTCTGTTTATTAGCAGTGTACTGGTACCCAGTGTCTGTCTGCAGTGGGTGGCATTCATTGCCTGCTTTCATCTGCTGTTTTACAACCGAGATGCTTTCAGGACTTGGTCATTTTTAGTAGGTCTATAACTGAGTCTGTATTGAGTAAATGTTGGAAGACTTTTAACCTGATTTTGTATTGTCTTACTGGAAATGCAGAAGATTACTTTAAACTGGGTTAATAGAGTTGGGTTTGGGCTTGGTTTTGTTTTGTTTTTTTCCTGCAGGTCAGCATTATCTACTCATTCATGTGAAAAGAAATTCAAATATTCCCTGGAGTACTGCAGGCTAACTTGATACTCAATTTTTTTTTTTAAATAGAGCCAGGTGACCTCTTTTATTGACCAGGAGCAGGTGGACAAGTGGTGACTAGAGCCTTGATCGCATGCAAACCTGCTTCCCTACCAAGCTTCAGCTAATACAGCTCAGTGGGAGACAGTATTACACTCGAGCTACTGGGGCTGGAGTAATGAGGAAGGAAAGGGTTATGTCTGAGTCATGGTACCTCACAGGTGGTTCACTGGGAGTTGCTCAAAGATGGAACTAAGAACACTAAGTTATTGTGCCTTTCCTGTACACAAGAGAGGTAAAGCTAATTCAAGCAAGCTGTGAACATATGCTGTATCCCAACCAAGAGTGTACACGTAGTTGTCCGTACCAAAACCGGCAGAAATGTTTTCCCCTTTGTGTGTATTCTGTCTTACTGAGCGATGAGCGAGGAAACAAAGTTTTCACATGCACTTTCATTTGGGGAAATCTTCCCACAACTACAGAAGTTGTTACACTGCATCTGCAGTAGCTACAGTCGTTGGAAGCAAAGTGGCTATCAGCGATGCTGGAATGTCGTCTACGGCAGAGCTTTTGCAAATTAAGAGTCTGATGCTGCATACTGATTGAATGCTGCAAACTACTTCCCCCTTCACTGTCCTTTATTTCTTCTTCTCTCAAGTTGCTGTCAGTAGTAATCCCTCTTCTAATATACTGAGATGGGGAAAATCTCTCTTCAGGGTTTTTCTGGTTGTTTGTTTGCTTTTCAATTAATCTCAGCCGGGGCTGTGTTCAGCTGATGACATTGGTTTGCTATTCACATGTGCAAAATTGCAGACTTGACATGTGCTATGTGCAAAATGTGCTGAGGGTAAGACGCAGGCGAAAGGAAAAATTTTTCTAGAGTAGTGACCATTTGGGCTTGACATCAGCTCCAAAAAGCTACATGTGACTGTGCTATTGGATGCTAATTTTAAAAGGCTGTTCACCAGATAGCAAAAAGATACTGTTCTGTGGACAACTTGAGCAGTTTAAAAAAATAATTACTAGCTGATTCCATCTAACAGCAATGGCACGACTCTGGGACCTGCAGCATCAATTGAACAGAATGCCTCAGTGCACTGGCATGTACAGGGCTTCATATATATTGTTTGTGAGGAAGAATTAGTGTATGAATTTAACTTAATAAGCTGGATATACAGCATAACTGTGGGGAGTTTTTTATTTTTATCTGTTCAGATGTCTAGTTTCCCACCTGGGAAATGAGTTGAATGGGCAAAGCCCCAGTCTGAATGCCTTAAACTTCTGGGAAATTTTCTCTCTCTGAAAACAGTGGCAGCTTCACAGCTTTGTGTCACTGAAAATGTGACCATGAATATGCCAATTTAATTCATTGTACTGGAAATGCAGCTATTGTTTCAGGATTTAGTTAAATACTAGAGTCCTGTAAAAAACAATGTTTGGAAACAAAATAAATGGAAGAAAATGTAACTTGGTTTATAATAATTAATCTTAATACTAAATTTCAATACATTCTTCAGAAATTCTATTTAATTTGTCTCATCTAACTGTTAGTTTTATTAACTGCCTCTTATATGTTTAATTTGGGGGGGGTGCAAATAAGAACAGAGGATGCAATGAAGACATCAGCACGAATGGATTCACTGATTTTGTATGCGTGTCAGTGCTGTAGGAAGAAAAGTACAGCACGCTGGACTGCAGTAACACTGTGTAATTACTTATTAAACTGCAAGCTTTAATTGCATGCTGAACCATTTTAATGTTAACAAGCATTAACTGTAGGAATTGATGCAAGCTCAGCTCCAAAGCTTGATGTCTCCAAGATAACAGAAAAAAAAAAAAAGTAGGAAAAGATGTCAGTCACTGAGTATCAGCTGTGTGTGATGGACAGACCAGACTGTCTTCTGCCTCCTCTGGCCACTGTAACTGGTGCTGGAGAACCAAATCTTGATCTAGACTGTTGTGGGCAAAGAGGAAGCCATAACTATGCAAGGACTTCTTGGGTCTGATGGGCACTGAGACAAAACTTTCAGAAGCTTTGAACGTTCTGCCTTTTGCTCCCTCTTTCCTTTCTGGGTTTTGCTGTGGTTGTTTTGTGTTTCTCTGGAGGGTTCTTTTTAATATATGAAGACCTGTTTCATGAATGAAGATTTTCCTTGTACTTTAGCGTATCAGGAATTGAAAATGTCTCCTAAAGCTGTTGCTAGTATGTGAAGTCTTTTTTCCCTTTAAGCAATGTCAGTTGTTGCTACAAATACCTTATAGAAATTACTGGTTAGTCACTGATAAGGGAAAGATCATGAAGCAGACTCTCACTTCGCTGTAGTACGATGTAGTTTAGGGTTAGAACCACATTACTTAAAAAAATCCTTCCCTCTCATTCCTAATTACTTTAGTATTTGATCATCCTCTGTGTGTTTTTCAGTAAAGACAAAACTCACCAATAGGAATTTAAAGCCTCCTGAGACTAAATTCCCAAAGAAAACATTGAATATAATAAAACTGAATTATGCATAGAATGATCTTAGGCACTGAATCTTACAAAGTAAGTAGAACTGCATAAAGAATCATGAAAGGTGAAAAAAGACCTGTAAGTAACAGCCAAAACTAGTGCAAAATAAAATGAAGCAATCACCCTTTTGAACCGTTTAATTCTTAGCAATGATACACCACTACTACTTTCTCCTAATGGCTGGAATCCAGGCTCCAAGCATCTTTACCATGAGGAGGGGCTCATGGCCCTAAGCCAGACAGAATGATGGGGTTTCATTTGTACCTAAACTAGATTTTATACTGGATTTTAAGTGAGGAAGGACTCTAACAACAGACAGATTGAAAGGAAACACACTCTTAAGTTTTATCTCTAATTAATAAAAGAAAGCCCAAAGGCAAGGCAAAATAATTTGGGACACTCAGCCAGCTTGGTGTATTCTGTTAAATGTCTGTGCACCTACTCATAGAATGAAATAATGCAGTTATTAAGTGACTACTTTGTGCTCTGAGTTGTGGTGAAACTCGTTTCCTGAGTTAGCACTGGAATATGCCTCCATTGGGTTTGCCACTGGTTTTTTGGTTTTTTTCTCATTCCAAAAAAGATGGGTAATGTGGTTATCCTGACACATTGGGATACTGACAAGCAACGTCAAATCTCATGATAGCCTATAATGACTCTCATTTTCAAACAAGAGAGAGAAATGGTTGTTATTGCAAAATGTTGTTAGATTTTGTATTAAATCTTGCATAGTAACAGTATAATTATAATGTGTCATCTCTGGCTCAGTAATTTGACAATTCAGTTCTTTGGGGGGGGGCAGATGGCCTATAACATACCATATTTTTATAATTAGTTTATTCTCTGCAAACTCAGTATGTAATTACTCCCTCATTTGTTACTAGTTTCTTTGAAATCTTCCTTTTCAAGAACTAATAAATCCTCCAACACAAGTGAAGCTTAAATCTCTCTTTGTACTATTCTCTACTCTCTCTAAGGAACTTTTATTTTTAATACTAAACAACCTGGTTATTTCACACTCCAGATTACTTTTAAATACATCTTCAGTATCACCCTCTGTATAACACTTGGCAACTTTTCTACCCATTTCATTCAAAGCTTAGTGAACTTATTCCTACTTGATTAAGATGAGGTTTTGCTGTCAGAATGGTAATGTCCTGCTTTGGGTACATATATAAGCATAGTCTAAAGGGTAAAAAACTTTAGGTAGATATTCATATGTACGTGCTACATTCCAGTATATGATATGTGAGTGCTCTAGCTCACAGTGCCACTACAATAGGCATCTGTATAGAAAAAAAACCCCAAACCTTGAGAATTGTTTTGTTAGCATTTGAATCCCTGCTGGAGTACTTAGTTTGTTTTAAATTGTCTTAGGTAGTGACATAATCTTCTGACAATAACGTTTCTCTCCAAATCCAGGGCCTCCTGTGCAGTTGCAGGTGCTTCAAACTATCTCAAGCACTCATTTGAGCCCAGCTTAAAACTCTGCTATGAGCTTTGGAGCTTTGCTCCCCAAGAACAGCCCCTTTGTGGTGGTGCTTATCTGGGTACTTGCCTGTGGCCTGATGCTGCTAGTCCAAAGTGGTTCCCATACTGAAAGCACAGGGTCAGATTTTCACTTTGCCCTCTAAAAGAAAAAAAAAAAAAAAAAAAGGCACAAACAAACAAACTACAGGGGAATTCTGGCCTTTTCCACACCTCTTTCTTTTAGTTAGGCTTGTGTGCTGTCTGTTTTCAGAATAGCAGTTATCTTAGATGTAAACCACATCATGGAGGCTGAGATTTTCAAAGCAGCTTAAAGGATTTAGAGACATTTTCCATTCAAATTAAGGATCTTTCTTTCAAAATCCTTTTAGGCAGTATGTCTCAGTGTTTTCTGTAGTTGTTCTTTAACCAGCGCTTCACTTCAGTTGCTTAGAAATATTTTGTGTTGCCACTTAAATGTTTCCCAAAAAGGGGGGACAGTAGAAAGAGTGCATTTGCTGTTTGTAGCATCTCACTGGCTGAGCAGTGCTGCTCAGAAGTGCTTTAAAATCCTCCCTGTTCCATGTGAAGCCGACTTCAGGTGTTCTTCTTCATCTAAGCACATGGGAGAGTGACAAAAGCTCCCTAGATTTAGGGTGGCAGCTTCAGCCCCTGCTGACTAATTTAGTTACTGCCATTATCAGCTGGTTTTCTGCCTCTTTCTTAATCCCTTTCCTGCCTGAAGTAGGATACTAATTCATGCCACACTGTGCTACACGGGGCTTCTTGCCGCACCGCACCTGTCGATGTTTATGTGCCAAAGCCCATTATGTCAACCACAATGGCAAGGAAAGTATGATTGCAACCACGTCTGCAAACAGGACAGGTTCATCCCTGAGCCCCCAAGAACCTGCAGCCAGAGCTTGCTGCCTTGCTTGGTACCAAAGAGCAGTGCTCACAGATGCTGGGACAGGAACCCACTGAAACAGGCTGAAGCCAAGTTTGGGGGGGTGTATGAGTTGTGTGCCTTAGGAGCCAAAGGCATACTGCTCCTTTTGAGACAGTGTCTCCTGCCCTGTCCCATAGCACAAGGCAAGAAATGAAGCGTTGCTTTTTCCACGTGAGCCTTGCTTTCTACTCTGCCTGTACAATACAAGCTCCAGAAGAGAGATGTGTTATGGAGGACTGTCCTCTGCACTGTAACGGATGGCTGTATGGGGAATTTGCTGCAAATGTCCTATTTGTAAGAGATGACTGGTGGAGAGCTGTATGCCACTAGAAATTCAGATATTTTTAGGTCAGAGTAGCCTTACTAGATTGTATCAGTAGCCTGCTTGGTTCAGAAATGATGTCTGTGACACTGACCCATACTAACAGTTGAAAGAGACTCTTACAGAAACCAGTTTGGAAAAACCTGCACACAAAAACATTTTATATTTGCTAGAACTTGTTTGTGCTATAGAACTTGAGCCTTTAGTTGAGATTTTATTTTTTTTTTTCTGATTTTGGCTGGTAGTGTAAGCGTTAGTTTTTCAGTTCTGCATAGCTTTTAATGTTAATTATGTAAGTGTCCAACCTTTTTTAAGATGTGCTATACATACAAAAAGGAATCGCTTTTCATATTAATGAATGCTGCTGCAGCAGGTATCTGAGACTAACTGAAAACTTAGTCTGAATGATTTTGTCTTCGTTTGGGTTCTAACAGTGTCTTTATTTCCACAGGGCACATACCAGAAGTGATACACCTACTGATGATATTGTGCCAGCACAGCCCTTCCTTGGCAAATGGACAGGAAAATGCTGCTATGAAAATAAGAATGTGAGTGTAATTGTTGTGTGTGTGGATCCAGTACACAAAAGCATGAGCCAGCTGGAAGGAGTCTGTTCAAAACTGTTCATGATAAATGCAAAGACAGCCACCAGCCAGATTAAACAGCTACAAGGGAATTATAAAATTTAAAAAGAGACAGAGAGAGTAGTGATGGGCCACATAGCACAAAGTCATCAGGATTGAGTGTCTCTTCCAGGGCACCACCACCCAAAACCTCCACCCATGTGATTCTCTTTTTGATATTTAGAGAGTCCCCACTGTAGTCTGTAACGCGGAGGTTTGTCTGGGCAGATGGTGTTCTGCCAAAGTGGCAGTATAAGCTTCTTATAGAGACAACCTTTGAGCTGAGCCACAAATAACTCTTCAGAATCTACTTTCTCACTGCTTACTCACTGCTTCTTGTAAAGCAGATGGGAAAGACACCTAGACAGGCAAAACTAAATGAGATAAGAGCCTTGATAATGAAGTTATTCCCACTTGCCTTTCACTGAACTCAAAAGTCCCCTCCTCAACACGAGCTCAGCCCTGCTTGTAACATCCTAGGCATTGGTCTCTGCTTTTCTGAAGTATCTGTGCTGCCTTTTTACTGGCAGCCCAGGCAGTCCCCTCTGGACAATTCCTCCCCACAGGTAAACTTGACCACTCCTGCTGCAATTTAAGATGATGAACCCTTTTGTTTGGTTGCTTTGTGTATCCTGATTAGCAAATACCTACTGCACTAAGTGCACGATGGCTGTAATCGTGTCCAAGACCTTTAAAAAATCTGTATTTTTAGTATGAACCCATTGTAAACTCTGCATTAAACCATCTTTTTTTTTTTTTCCTTTAACGTTTCAGTTTCAGATCATTTCCTCCCAAATTGTAAACATGCAGCTCCATGAGCAGTGCAACTAATGCTGCCTGCTTTTCAATAGATTTATATCTTGTTGGCTGGATTCCCTGGTGTCCAGGATGATGTAAGCACCTTCTCAAGTGTTCACTGCACTTAGGGCTGTCCTCTCTCCTTTCTGCCCACTGTCGGCACCTTCTCCCTGTGTATGAACTCCTTGTGTCTGTAAATAGTGTGCCACGCTGGAGTCTTCCCCTTAGCAAGATTTCTTTCCTCGGTGAAGTTTTCTGTCTTGCAGGTTGAGTAGACTTGATTTGTAGCCATGCACCCCTCAAATATGTGTCAGATCAGCCAGCAGGTTCAGAGGGTATGAGGAACTGGTGAACGTGCACAGTGTAACTATAAGGAGCCAAAATAAAAATACAACTTCTTTATTTTCTCTTTTTCTATTCTTAGTTCCAAATTTGTTCCATAGCTCAAGTCTTTGCCTCCCTGATCAAGATTTAGAGATGCAGAAGCAGTTAAAGTAGGTACAGAACAAGACCCCATCATAATTGTAGAGGGAAATGTACAAGCCTTGGCCCTTCTAGGAAAGTAAATTCAATTATTTATTAATAAAATGCCCTTGACAGTTAGTTTGCTTCAGTATTTGGCTCCTTCAGTGCAGTGTAACGTAGTGTCAGGTATTGGAAGGAGAAAGATACAATGGAATATATTTTCTCTTGCTGCACAGCACATGGAAAGAGGGTTTTTTGTTTTGTTTTTGTTTTCTTTCACTATGTTAAAGCTTTCTAAATAGCTACCAGGTTCATTGTCCGTGTCTGTTATGTAAAAGCCTTATGAAACACAGATAACTCCTTAAGTTCCTTATTGGAAAGTTAACTTCTTGAGTCTTTTCTAGTATTTTCATGAAGGAAAAGCTGAAAATCAAACAGGAATTTGTGTGCTTGCTTGTTCTCTGTGCTTTTAACAGTTACTACCAGCTGATCACCAGTGAGACAGTGGATTCATTGAAATATATTTCAGCAAATATCTCACAAAATGCCATATATTATTAAATGGAATTTGTTTCTTTCTGTTCAAAGTTCATCAGATCAAGATTTGTCTCTCATTGGGTCCTTTGCTAAAAAGGACAAAGTGTTTTGAGGTGTGGCAACCTCTACTAGCAGAAAATTATGGATAACTTACTGATAAAGAAAGCTTCATCTTAATTGATATCCATTAGCACCCAATACAAACCTTGCAAAAGTCCCTAGAAAGTCTTGCATTAATTTATGTGGGCTTTTTGCCCACAGTCCACTCCTAGGGTTTTTCTAAGCAGTCTTATTTATTATTGTAGATGTTCTGCCCTACGGAAATGTTCCATCCTTTTCTGATCCCTGCTTTGCTAAATTCTAGCTATGTGTTCCTTATTCCTTACACATCGCTTAAAAAACCAGAGTTACAGGATGTTTCTATATCGCCTTTGTTCTCTAAGATTGAACTGACAGGATCTTGGCAATAATCACACTCATGAGATTTCTGATACTTCTGGCTTTTTACCTGGACAGGAGAAACTGCAGTTTCCTTTTCTTGTCCAGCTCTGTAAGGATTAGGCTGTATAACTTTTATTCCAAGTCTTGGATAAAATTCTGTTGGAATTTAGCATAGATGTGTGAAAGGGGTTTTAAGTTGTCTGTGTCGGTTTGTTCAACTCATTCAAACATCCCTAACTGTTATAAAATGAATATTGCTTTGTGGTCTTCTCAGCAAACCTTGACATCGTATTTGGCTTCTGCAAATAATGAGACAAGCCAAAACACAAGGGGGTTGGCATATTTGAAAAAGCTACACAATTTGCAGTCTTTGTTGAGCAAAATACCCATATACTTGTAAACTTTACTGAGGTGTTATCATTGGTGTGACCAATGGAAGGTCTGCTGTCATCTCTGAATCCTGTAAAAATGAAGTGTATGAGCTTTACAACATCATTTACTCCATCCATTGATTAACAAACTCTCTAAGAAAAAGAATTAATGTTCTTACAATAATAATG
The DNA here is from genome assembly GCA_024611175.1 of Megaceryle torquata. Lineage (NCBI taxonomy): Eukaryota > Metazoa > Chordata > Aves > Coraciiformes > Cerylidae > Megaceryle > Megaceryle torquata. The sequence goes on along the minus strand of JANIJG010000270.1, from coordinate 23,743 downwards.
CATTGACAAAATATTAGACTTTTGGGATTCCTTGCAACACATAGCCTGAAATCTGTGCCCAGACATTAAATCCAAAGATGGTCTTTACAGCATTTTCTGGAGTAAGGAATAGTGCAGTACTAAGTATTGTAACCCAGAGAAGTTTTACTGACATTCCATTGTCAACAGATTATTGCACTGGCTTAGGGGACCTGAAGGATTGCCTAAGGTCTTATGCTAACAGGGTAGTGGGGAAACCATAGAGGTAAGTGTGGCTAATCCATTTCTAAGGAAATACAGATGAGAGGATGGTACATGCTGCAAGAATCCCTGGTTTGAGTAAAACAAAAACCATTCCAAAACTACATTCCTTAAAATCAAAAAGTGGTGTGGTCTGAAAAAGGAGTAAAGCCAAGACAAACTGGCTGAGGGAAATAAAAGTAACTACCCTAACAAGCCATGGAATTTATCCCCTTGTTTTTATTAGCCACCTTCTGAGACTGGGTTTTAAAAAGGGGAAAAATCTTCCATAGCAGCTGCATGCTTCTCTGCATTGCGTACCATGTGCTTAGGTAAGAAGTCACATCACCTCCACTCCTAACTTTTTTGATGCGGGCTTTTCTGTCTGTCTTCAAATTTTGACGGCTGCTTGCCTGACCCCAGAGCAGCACTGGCTTCCTCACAGCCAGAGCCAGGCAAAAGCTGCCATGGAGCAGAGCACGCAGCTTATTGAGTAATGGAGCTGCTTTCTTCTGAAGAGACGGACCTCATCCATAATTCAGAGTTGCCTTTTCCTCCATTTCTTTGTCTGCCAGTCCAAACGAGAAAGCGCAACTCCTCTGCATCTCCAGTAGCGAACAGCGGTTGGTGACGTTGGCCAATTATTTGCGCTGCCCCAAAGGAAACTGGGAAAATCATCTTTGGAAGCACACGCATTTTGCTTCCTGTCACCAGAAAGGTTACTTTCTTTAGTCTCTGAAGAGTTTGGTGGATCAATTCTTTTGCATGGGAAAATAGATTAGAAAGATGCCGTCAGGTGCGCTGCGCACAAGATAGACAGATGGAGACAGTAGTATCTATCTGCTACAGGGAATTGTCAGAGGGGCACAACTCATCGCACTGTTTCTTAGAGGGCTTAATTTGCTGCTGGTAAATAATCTATTTTTTATTACCTCACATCCCCAGATTGTCAACATTCTCAGCTTTTTGCCACAGCTAATTAGACAGGCAAAAGCCTTATAGCCTAAAGAACAAGTCTGAGCTAAGCACCTGCCAAAATATCTGACTTTTTTTTAAGAACTGGAATGTCAAAGAGTGAAGGGGCCGCAGATCACATTTAAACGCTTTGAGCGTCAATAAGATGATTAGACCCATGAGGCAAACGTTCAGAATTTCTCTTAGACTCACCACTGAGAGAAGGCAAGATAAAACTGTGATAGATAAAAACTACTGTGCAATGGTACCAAAGCTAATTATTCTGCTGAACTCTTGGAGAAATCTTGCAGGGATGTGTTGACATCGTGCTCTGTGTGGCCACTTCTGTTGAGGAAAACAATATTTAATTGCATATTTGAATGAAGTCTCTTTGTGTAAAGTATAGCTTTTGGAAAAGAATTTGCCTGAACCAAAACAAAGAATGACCTCTCTGTTAGCCAGGCATGGCAGATTTGGCAGGGAACAGTGGCTTTTTATTCTTTTTTTCTTTCTCTTCTTCTTTTTTGGTGTTTTTTGTTTGTTTTTCCCATCCATTATTTAAAAATCCTGTTTTCAAACAATGAATATAGGAGGGTTTTTTTCAAAAGCTCTGCACCAAGGACAAAAGGCACCGACTGATGCCCCTGTATCAGGCACGTCATGATTAAGATATGCGTGCAGAGAGCAGCAGAGGTGTCCTTGCAGTCTCTGCGTACCCTCAAGGGACGGGCTAGCCATGCTAACATCTCCGTGCCTCTGTGTCCCACTTTCCTGGTGTGCTGCCCTAGGCTGGTTTTCACCCGGTGCAGGAACTGCAGCCTGTGCTGCCTGCAGCACCTTGTGGGTTTCTCCACTGAAGGAACAAGGTTTTCCAAGACTAGGAGACACTATAGGTTATCTATGTATCTATAAAACTGAATGAGTTATGCAATATTCATGTATTTGGAGGAAGAGATGATGGTAGAGATACTGGAGAGTGAAAATGGCTGCCAGCTTCTCCAGACCTGAATGGTAATTCTGGTAACAGTGGGACTGTCACTATTTAAATAGAGTGGTGCAACCTTTGACTTTCCATGGTTACGAACCCTAGCACCTATCTGTGCCTTTGGAAAGTCATGCCAGAATTTGCTGACTTGTGATTTCTCACCAAGGACCCTGCTCTCTCAGTTGAAGTGAATAACTTGCTTTTTCATTATATTAACTTTTAATGCAATAACTTTTTGGACTTTCATGTTTCTGAGATTGCAGAGGTGGAGATGGAATGGAGTTCAAGCAAGGAAAGTCGAGATACATCATCTGCCCACACTGAAGTGTAAGCATTCGCCAGCTAATGCCGTAGATTGTTTGATGATGTTGATGTTGCTTGGAAAAAAAAACTCTAGAACTGAAAATAGTAAGGATAAAAAATTGGCAGACTATGTCATTTCTTTTCCTGAGTAAATACAAGGTGATACATTTCTTTTGGTTCCATTTATAGGCATCGTCTTGGTTTATATCGATTTACTGTTCTTAAAAAGAAATAAATAAATCAACTCCAAATAATCTCGGGATACAGGAGAACCCACTCCACTCTGTTAATGGCTCTCTGAGTAGCAAACTTTAAGGTAGCTCTTTCTTACTATCCTCAACACTGAAGATGTTCTCTCTGTTCTGTAACTTCAGTAGTTTCTATTTACAGAGATTTAATATATTCTGAAACTGGCAACACCTTGAGAAATGGATTAAACCTTCCCTATTGTATGAAATAACTCTGCTTCAAGCTCAATGTCCAATGCATGACCACCATATTCTTCACAGAGCAATCACTTAGGCAGAGTTTAGGCTTACATCATCCAGACTATGCCTAAGGAAGGATTTTTGACCGTGTACAGATGAGGTTTTATGTAACGCCATTCTTCTGCCACTGCAGAAGGATCTCTCACACAGTACATAACTTGGATATGACTTGGATATATGGCATCATAGGCTATCTAAACAGTTTGTTCTGTAGATGGACTACCTGTTGAGGAGGGGATAGTAGGTGAGCGGCTGACTGGGTGTCTGGCAACTGGCCACGGTCAACCCAACACACATGGGTAACTCTGTCTGCAAGGTCATGATTAAGAAGAAAAGTTAAAATGCTGAAATTTTTATTTCATTTTCCTAAGTTTAGGGTGAAATCATATTTTGTGCTTTTAATTATTGTTGTTTACTTGCATTTTCAAAATTCAAGTTCTCTGTTCCCACCCTTTCTATTGCGAGGAATTCAGTGAATTCTTGTCATTAGTCCTTTCTATTTGAGATATTTTGTAGCATTTTCTCCCCTAAGCAGAAATGTCAGTTAGAAAGTGGCAGAGGTCTACAGCCACAGTCTGGTTTTGCCACTTGAAGTCTATAGTTCTGCTGAGAAAGCCATGAAGATTCCCAAAGCAACGATGTAGAAATGAAGGTCAGCAGTGGACAATCTAAAGTAAAACTGGACCTTGTATTACATACTCATAACAGAAAAAGGAAGTTAAAATTACAAAACCCAAAGGGCACCGGCCACTCTTAGCTTGCCTTTTTCTTAGCTTTGGTTTTAAAAGTCTGGCTAGTATCTTTCTTCATTCATGACAAGGTCTCTCTCAGATTAGGACGACATTTAGTCAGGCATAGTACGTCATGCACAAGCATCAGCCTTTCCTTTGAGAAGTGCCTCATCCATGTGGACAGTTACAGCAAAGGGTGGGAAAGGAATTCGTTGAAGCTGAGGCAAGGAGCCGAAGAGATCCGTCTCTCTCTCTCTCTCTCACATAGATGGTCTTTCATCCTTCCTCATCTCTTTTCCCATAGACTACTCTGTCAACCTGGGTTTTTTTAAATTAATTAAACATCTCACATATCCCGTGAGAGTTTCTAAGCTGGCTGTGGTTTGTTGTGCTATCAACACCGTACTGCACGGCCTCCCTGCGGGTGCTGATGTTTCGGCAGAGGTGTTGCAGTGCTGCAGGGTGCTTGGGTAAAGAGCTCAGCTCCGGGGCTGTGCTTAGATTACATGCCAGGAGCCAAAGCAACAATTTATACAGTAGTCTCTGATGCACTTCCACCTCTCCAGGCAGCCAGGTTAAGCCATCTTCAGAAATCCAAGCCTTGGCAGGGAAATCATTGGTTTTCTGGTTCCCTTAGCCTGGAAGTGGGTTCCCTCTCTGCCAAGACTCGAGAGAAATACATCTGTAATCCACTGCTCCTGTTTATAAGAACAAAGCTTGCTTTACTTTGCTTGAATTTCAATAAAGGGTCTTGCACATCCCTGATGATTTTTTTTTTCAGCTCTGTTTTTATCCATAATGGACTGTCTCAATACTAGCAGTGACTGATCGATTGTTTAGGGTTTTTTTGTTTTCAAGGCAACATTTGGGTGATTCTTGATTCTTTTCTGTGGCAGAGCATGGTGTTATCAATATGGTACTTTCTTTTCACTGGCAACAGAGTTTTCAGAAGGCGTGTAAAATAAATGGCATCTGTTTTAATTCAACGGACAATTCAGAAATGTGTTTGGTAAAACAACTTCCAAAGCCTCTTCCCCTTTGGAACTGCCCAGTGCTAGACCTGCACTTGCAATGTCTGAGTTTGTTTATCTTTTTCTAATTAACAGGAGTTAGTCTTTCAAAGTATCTGCAGCAAGTGAAAGCCAAGAGCCTGGGATGAGTGCTCTCTGTGCTCTCAAAAGAAAAGCGTTTATTTTTCAAGGGGAATAGCAAGATTAGAAAGAGGCCTGACTCAGGCTGTCAGGTTTCCAAAGCAAAATCCATGCTGCAGTATCTGTGTGCTGGTGGGCTCCAGGAAGCAACGCTCACAGAAATGTGTGAGAATGGTGTTTCTTGTCCTTTAAGTTTAGCAGATGGGATGCTGATGTACCTGAACAGAGCAGATAGAGGCAAGGGCTCAGCCTAACAGAGATGTTACCATCAGGGGTGCCAATACCACCCCAGAACAGCAGTGAAGACACATGCAGGGCTGGAAAAGCAGCTCAGAATCCATCATCCCTTTAGTCCTGGGCAAAGTGTACCAAAAAGTTGTGTCTTGCCACAGACTGCAGATATGGTGTCCAGCCACGCCCTTTATCTCCTTTTCCCCTTTCATATTGAGTTTATTTGCTTTATCTAGCCATAGAGACAAAGACTAACCCTCACTTGGTTTATACCCTTCCTATTGCAGTGGGGTTTCTGTCTCATTTAGTGACTTCAGGCAGTGCTGAAGTTCAATGAGAAGGAGCAGGGACTCAGATGGAAATGCCAGTGTGCCTGCCAAACTGTCACCCATGGTGTTTTCAGAGGAGGATGTCTGCAGAAATTACACTGAGGCTTGGCATCACTGGGCAAAGCTACTCTCTTACATCTATTGCTGACTAATACAGACAGCATAGGCTGTCACCCCATTAAGAAGTAGCAGCTGCACTGAAACAAGAGTGGATTTCTTTAGGAGCAACTTTTACTACCAGAAAAGAAACATCTTTCACATAAAGAGTCAGTCCATTGCTGCAAATTTAACTAATTTTCCTCATGTTTCCCCATCCATTTCACTCTGGTGCTTCTTCTGCCGGCGGGTGCTGATGGCAGGAACTGATGCCATTGCCATGGAGATACCTGCCCGCTGCAATAGGTGAGCATCATAGTGCAGCCCCTCCAGTGATTGTGTCTGTATTGTGGGGCTGCTGCACACGGGGGGTAGCTGCCTGGCATGCAAGCACCTGATCCTGTCTGCCACAACTGCTAGGCACATGGAAGGGCCCCTCCACGGGGGTTTTTGTTTTTCATCTAATGAAAGGGGGTTCCCCCTGCCTATCCATTCCATTACTGATAACATTAAGAGTTTACTGACTGGGAGAGGGCTTGAGCTTTAGCTTTTTAACTATGCAAATGTAAGGATCATCTTCTCAGTTGTTCTTAAATCATCCTTGCCAGTGTGGCAAGGCTACCTCAGTGGCACTAACACAGCTGAGAAAATACAAGCATGAGTCTTCCCTACAGTTATAATTTCAAGGGCATCGTCTCATCCACTTCCAGCTCTACATGTCTCTAACAGTGAAATTTTTCACAATAAAAATGACCTCTTCACAGATTCTAGCTGGAAATCTTCTAGCTTCTTCCTGTGCAAGTTTTTCCTGATAGTCAATCTGTATTTTATGATTTTGTTTTGTGTTTTGATGGGGTTTTTTCTACTTTATCCTTTTCTTCTTAGTTTCTGGATTCCCAAATTTCCCCTGAGGACCTATCAGGGGCAAAAATAGATCTGTTGTCCCTCTTAGCTCTTACAGCTGAGAACCCTTCCAATAACAGAATTGCTGTGCCTCTGCTCTGGAGGTTTTTGGAGGATGGCCACGGGGCTGGCTGCTTCTGTTTGCTGAGGCTGTCGTGGGAAATGCCTGGTCTGCTACCTGCTCTCTCTTACTGTGCACTGAAGTTGAAGCTGGTTTTGTTGTCAGACTTAAGAAAGCAGGGAAAAAATGCTGGTTTTGGTGGGGGGAGTGTTGCTTGCTTGTTTGCTTGTGGGATGTTTGAAGTTTGAACGCAGTGATTGGGAAGAACGGGATTACCATAGATCAGATAAAACCTTAAGGGGTTTTGAGATTTATTTATTTTTTATTCTTAAGACTATATTAGCTTTCAGTTCACAAATAAATCACAAATTCCAGAAAATCTGAATCTCTTGCTTGAGCCTCTAACTTGGTATAAATAAAAGTATACTCTGTAGCAGTACGTTTGGAGAGTTAGAGAAATGTTTTCATTTTGCTAACCCTGATGTCTGTGTTCGATTCGGTATTTACCTTAGCATATCCTGAAGTGTGTTTTGTTATTTTGGAGAATGTCAGTGCTTTTGAAAAATTAAAATAGGTGATATGAGTGAGAGATTTAATTTCAGTAATATTCCACCCAAGGGATGTTAAGCTATCTCATGGCTTTGTGCCCAGTAACAGCACTTCAGGTACTTGCTTGTTGCAAGGCAGTACAAGACACGTCTTGCAATATCTGACTGGCTTGTAGAGTCCAGTATTGCTGATTTTCTGTGTAGGCAGAACCATATAAAGGTATCCCCTCTATTAATGCAGATATTTATATTTAGACCTGAGTTTCCTAGTCTTGCTTTGCTTGTACGTTGCCATCAGTGGCAACAGCAGTAGGAATGCATCAGCTAAAGGGAATATTCAGCTCTTCAGCTGTCCATCATACTCTCAGTGACTAGTGATTTTGGTGACAGGACTAAAGAAGCCTAACTACTACTACAGAGTACTGAGAACTGAGACTTTGGAAATCTTACAAGAACTTTTTTCAGCTGGACTCTAAAAAATGTCGTCTTCTGAAGAATGAAATGCCACTTCTGACAAAGGCTGGAAATTTTACACTCTGGTTTTCTATAGAAATGATTACTTAATTTCTACAGATAACTTTGTGTGGTTTTCTTCCACTAGAAATTTCTGAGCCTATTGACAGACTTCAGCTCAGTCTATCACAGGTTAGAAGTCCTAAAAGAAAAAGAGAAATAAATTTCTCTGTGTTTTCGTGAAAATAGTCCATTAGAAACAAAAGGTTAGTGTTTGAGCATTCCCAGTTACAGTCCTAATAACTTCTGAACTCTGTTTTGGCATGGACTTCATGATCCCCTCATATCTTTCCCAGCCCAATGAACTTTATGACAGCTAAAAACCGTAGTGTAATTTAGCTGTGGAGTCTGTTGGGGTTTTTTTTAAAGTTAAATAACAAGCAGGACGTCTCCATTTCTTTTGCTGGTCAAATAAATCATCTTTCTTTTGGAGTGCCCAGGGAATTTGGGTCCACGTTGAGGTGATGAAAAGCAGTCTTTGGCTCATTGTACTCTTTCAAACAGACCTCTGACTCTATCCCTGAAGTCACGTTGGTTAAATTTGTCTTTCAGAATTAATTTTAAACCCAAATAATTTTTCTAATAGCTGAAGTGAACTTTTTTTCTTTTTTGTCAAAATAAAAGTGCATCTCCAAAGCTTAGATGGAAAGAGAGAAATGCTTAAATAAGTCAAAGATGCCATTTTGGGACTTAACTATTCTCAACTTATTTAATAGAACTATCACTTCTGTTAGTAAAAAAAAAAAAATCACACTAAGGCACTTGCAGGATTATGGCTTTAAACTGTACGGTCCTTGTGGCTTCTTGGTTTTTATCTTTAAGTCCTCAGCAATGGTGTTTGTCACACTTGAAATAACCCTGGAAAAACAAGAGTTAGGAGAGTCTGTTGGCAATTCCAGGTGTTTGGTTTGTAGGTGGTAAGTTAGAAATTATGAACCCCATCCAAAATGACTGACAGTCAGAGCCCGCACTGCATTTGTGTTGCCTGTTCTGCAAGACAGACGAGGATATCTGGACAACATTTGTCACTGTTAGGACAGAAATATGTTAATCTTTAAGCAAGGGGTTTCTTTAACCAAAGTTAGCTGTAATACTTAATCAGACGTCACACAAGATAGCTGGTTTTGTCATTTCTAACGGATCTTTCTGCACTGTCTCTCTTGTTGCTTTTGACTGCTTAAAATTTACTATTGTCCTCATATGTTCTGAGGCTCTTGTTTTTAAGCAGATGAAGAAAATGCTCCAAGTCTTGAAACCAAAATCCTATTTAGCACAAACGCTGTTTGCAACCCAACTAGCAAAACTGGGCAATAGTTGCTGTGCTGCCCAGCCTGAGCGAAGCTCTAACAGCCACCAGATACTGGCTGTGCTGGGAAAGAAATTAGATACTTTAGCATTCAGAGTGGAAATCATCTGAGGACAAGAATGTGTGAATTTGCTTCACTTTATGCATGTTACCTGCAGTCAGCCGTTCTCCGAGGAGCTATAACTCATAGCTAAGTGTTTGCAATATTGTAATACAAATATCAGGCACAGCTGTACCAGCGCAGCAGCCTTTCCTGCACAGCATGGCCCATGGTAGCAGGACAGATGTGGATGCTGTTCTGTTGAGCACAGAGCTGGGAGGGCTTGGCCTGATGTGGTAATGATCAGCTGGGTCTACCCAGTGAGGCACCACACCATGGTCCCAGAGGAGGGCAAGGAGCATCCTCACAAGTGAGACAGCCTAGCAGTCCCAACATCCCATGGAGAGCAGGCTGTGAGAAGGTGCAGAGGGAGGAGGAGGAGAGACATGGGTAGCACCAGTGCCCCTTGCTTTCTTGGCCATGCACAACCGTGGAGAGAGTTTTGAGGTTTAGCTATTGCTAGGAGTTTTACTTAATGGATAGTCACTGGTTACTTTTTGCCGAGTTTCTAAAGTCTTCAAATGTTTGAGCTTCAGGGGATTTAGTGATTTCTCAACCCCACCAAGCCCTTTTCCCTATGAACAAGACATAGAAGTGATACGTCTATGGACCAGCAAATGGCAAACATGAAAGCTGCTAGAAAAATCCTCCCCGACAAAAAAAAAAAATTCACAAAGTTTGGTTTGGGGGTTTTCTGTTGTTTGGTTTTGGTTGGTTGGTTGGCTTTTTTCCTCCTACAAGGAAGGATCTAGATGATGGGGGATTGCTCACAGATCTGAAATAATTTCTTCATCTCTCTGCTTCTCAGCTTCCCCTCCAGCCCCCCCAGACATCTTTAGAAGGACAATGAACATAGAGAATTGGAAGGAATGGTTAATTTATTATAGGTGTTATAGGTGACTGAAATATGTGAGGAACATTAGATGTACTTAGTAGACAAAGGTCAGAATTAACATTTAGGTATCTGAACACATACATTTAGAGGAAATGGTCTGTTAAACCTGAACCTCTATTAGCAATGATCACAAAATTTAAATAAAACATTTCTGTATTAGGAAACAGAACTTTCTTGACAGGTTATTGCCTGCTGGCAGTTCTGGTATCTATTTGAGATAAACTTCAGAGAGAACCCCGTTTCTGAAAATGCCAGTCCCAGGTAAGCATCCAAACTCAAGTACTTTGCTGAGCTGATTTTCAGACACTAGGTTTGAAGCTTTTTTTGGTTTACTCTTTGTGCAGACCCTGAATCCCTTGAACATTTGTGATTCACTTAGCTATAATTAATCTTGTCTCCCACCACACCGTTATTCTCTTAATAGCTTTCCTTCCCTTCCCTCCCTCCACCCTGCCCCCTCGAAAATGAACATAAACTGTACTGTATAAAAGGTAGTCACCGTGGCTGGCACAAAACAGAGCTTCTTTTTGCCGTGAGGCTATCGCTGACCAGGGCAGCCTTTCAGAGTGCTGACCCTAATCCTACATTCCCCTCAAAAATACATCTAAACCCGCCTGTCTGATTTCCATTAAAGATTGAGATTCTCAGGTCTGGTTTCCTGGGTTTATTTATTTTGTTCCAGTTCAGCTTTTCAGCACATCACAAACACATTTACAAATACCCTGAATTATGCATTTCCCATGGGATGAAGAATCTTTAGTCTAAACCTTTTGTATTTTCTTTTCTTATATCTTATTCTGGTACAATTTCTCCCCAAATGGAAGGTAGCTGTAAAAGCTAATTTAACACAGCACCGTGATACAGTCAATGGTTTCTTGGGAAAGGAAGGCAGGGGTTGCAGTGCTGGGGGGGTTTGGTGGTTGAGGGGTTGCAATACAAAGAGACTTCTATTTTCTTCTGCAATAAACCATAAAGCCCACAACGTATAACCCACTAGGAATGAATTACCTAATAATTACGTAGAAGTGATCTGTGATTTGTAGGCGCCACCATCCGGGCATAGTGTCTGTTTGCAACTGGAATAAATGCAATCACCTAAAGAGATTATAAACTCTTTCAAGACTAGCCAAACTTGAACATTTTTCCTACTAATAAACCAGCATTTTTCTCTAAATAAATATATGTGCACGTAACCCCCAACACACACACTCAGTCTGTGAGTGTTTCGAGATGATAAATGCTAGGTAGTAACGGTGGATTCATCTTTTTTTTAAGATTTAATTACATCCTAGGCTGTTGGGTCTAAATCCACTAAATCAAGATGGAATCTCTAATCTATCAGCAAGTCTATTCCAAGCGTGCTGGTCTGCACCACAGCCAGCTAGTCAGTGGGATACAAGCTCCTGGCTCCAGGCAGTGTGGAAGCCAATGCCTGTGCATGGCCTGGAGACCCTTGTAGGCTCTCGATTCCTCTCTAGCCTTTCTGGTATTCTGTGCACTGGTTTGGTTTTTTTTTTTCCCAGTATCTGTTGGAGAAATAGGTTTAAGTGGAAACCCAAAACATCATTGCATGCTCAGGAGTTTCAATCATTTGTCTGATGGTGAGGAAGGGAAGATCACCCTTCTGTGGTCAAAAAATGACACTTTGTGCACCCAGTACAAAAAAAAAAGAAGTCTTTGCTTCCAGTGCCACTGCTCCTTCCTGGGGAAGGAGCAGAGGTTGATCTTGTGTAACTTCAGGCACAGCAGCCAGGCTAGATTTCAGAAATTTCCTTCTGGGATATAATCCTCCTGAGATAAAAGTCTCTTCCACAAAGACCTGAAAGGACTAGGTTTGATTTGCCTTTCTTTTTTTAATCTTTTCAGTACTTTTGTGGGGATTCCCTCTGGCAGAATAGCTCCAGGGCACTGGTGTTTCACAGTGGTTTCCATAGTTGTGATAAGAACGAGGCAATGGGCAGTTTGACCCCAAAGGTAAAATCCTGGCAGTTTTTAAGTCAATAGAACCTCCTAATACCTCTGCTCTAGATTTATTGCCCCTGCAGAGTAATCCAAATGAATAAAATATCTAATGAAATATAAGAAAAACATTGGATTTTTAAATGAGAATCACTCTGAAAACAGCAGAATCGGTATTCTGGGACAAAGCAGATCATACACACATGTTGTTGCTGTTCCTTCCCTCCTGCTTTCTTTTCTAAAATTCCTATCGGTCCCACGAGGAGCAGGAGAATAAACCTGTTGTCAGTTTTATTGCAGAGCTGGCTGCCTAAACTGATGTCTCACTGCAACATGGTTATAAAAAGGAAAAAAAAGAAAAACTGCCAAAAAGCCTTGCTGATGTAAATGATATTCCTGTTGGAAGACTCTCCAGGAAAGGGCCTCTAAAACAGGAGAAGCCTAATACATACAGCAGTATTTTCAAAACACCAACTTAAAAATTTAAAGCCCTCTGGCTTTCTTTTTCACTGCTGTAAGCTACAAGGAGAGCTGCCAGGGCTCTACTCTGAAAAAGATGGTGAGAACAGACCAACATACAGCAAAACAGAGTGTTCTGGTGCTGATACTAATTTAAAATTAACCTGCAAGACAAATACTTTTCCATATTTTTTAATACAACCTGACCTAAAATTATCACTCACACGTTTATTCTGTCTTCAGAAAATTACCATCACTGATGCCTCTGATTTCTGGCACCCAGCGTGCTCTTTCTTCTCTTGTTCAGTAACGGAGGCATTTCGTTTATACAATTCCTTGTGTCATTCTGACGAGGCAGATTGTTGATATAGTTGTCCCAAGGTCTGGCGTGATTGCTCACTTGTAGACTGTGTGTGCTCTCTTCCCAGTAAGCACTGCATTCCTTCCCAAAGTCAGAGTTGGCATGTTCTTTTTGAAAATATCAGTACACTTGGAAATTTCGTGAAAATCTTAACATTTTCTTGAGTTTGCTTAATTAAGATGGAAATCTCATGAGAATATTATTGCCTGGGATGCTGCTTGTAGTTCTTGCTTATAACCAAGCAGAGGCCAATACCGATATAAAGCTCACTGAAATCACATACCTTAAAATGAAAAATAGCCAAGAAAAGGTTCTGATTTCTAGATTTCCAGAGTTCAATCTGGTTTTTTTTTTGGGACCAACATTCCCAACGGTTCATTTGTTACATTCATTCCAACTGGTGTTTCACTGATGTGATGCCAGGCTTCCCAGAAGACAGTTCAAGGGGTAGATGATGCTCTTTCATAGCCCCTAATGTCACCTGTGAACCAGAACTACTGCTTCTCTGCAGTATTGTCTCTTGCCAGTGCTTCATTCAAGAGGGATTTAATTACCGACTTCCTCTGGTCTCTGCTTGAAATTTTAGAAAAAAAATTCTGTAAGGATCCATTTGACCTCTCTTCTGAAAAGTAGTGATGTGAAATGCATAGTTTTTTTTGGACTATTGATCTGTGCTTGTTCTTAAATACACTGCAGCCTTAATACATGCCTTTGGTCCATCCCTCAGCTGGTGTAAATTACCATGGCTCAATGAAGCTGAGCGGATTTACAGCATCTGAAGACACAGTCCTTAGTGTGCTGTAGCAGCCTGCTTTTCAAGAACCTGGCAGTCACTGTGCTGCTCGTGGTGGTTACAGCACACCTCAAGCTGCACATGCAAGTCCACACCTGGACTGTTCTGATCACCAGGTTATTTCTGTTGAAGAGGGGCGAGCACCCTTGTTTTTTGTGATGGTTCATGTGCTATTTGGAGTGTTGCTTTGCTCAGCTAATGTGAAATAGTAGAGCAAGGGTGAATTGTGGGGAGGCTGCACACACAACAGCCCTCGTGCCACCAGTCAGAAGACTGACTGAGCTGCCCTTGTGTCTGTTGCTTCTTCCTTGTGAGCCAAACCCTTTTCCAAAGTTATTCATTGTACAAGTGCTCTCACTTTTATGGGCGTTTTATGAGTCTTATGTTTGGAACATATAATTTTAATAGGTGGAAACCAAATTAACTCTAAACCCCGCTTGCCTAGTGCTTCTTGTAAAGACAGAGGAAATTCTGTTTGCTGCATTCCCGGCTCTCCAAACCACACTGACCTCTTAGCCTCCAATACTTGCTCTGTGTGATGGGAGTCCAGAAATTAGTGCCATTTCATCGTGCTTTGCTAAAACATGTTATTTCACAACAATTTTGATTTTCATAAAGTGAGGAACTTAGCTATAAAACTGTAACAGTCTCCCCATAACACCAACACACACACACAGACCGAGGACTGAGCACCATTTGCAAGCTACTAATTGTGAAGTCTTGCAATATAACAAGGATTGCGCTGGGGTATGGAATTTCTACATAAGACACAAATGTAGACAGACGTTATTTGGATGCATTCCTCTGCCATTTGATAGAGCCTAAGAGAGCTGAGAATAATTGATCTAATTTAAATCTTGTACTTCAGATACCTGCCCTATTCCTGCATGTCTGAGCTCTTTGTCCAGTCCTGCTGAACACCTCCTCATTGTATGTATTTCTGGATATGCTTTTACCTCTTCCAAAAGTTTTCTGTTCACTGGTTGGAATACAAGCTATAAAATGCATTTAAATGTCATATTGATTTGCTCATGAGGTACTGCAACTGTGAGATAACCATGTGTTGGTAAACACTATTTGGAATTTCTAAAGTGAAAAATAGATTAAGATTAGAAAAGACCTAAAAGCATCCCGAGGACTCTTACTCTGTCTGTTGGAAAGGCTTGCAATGCACAGTTATTTCAATAAAAAGGTGTGTGGGAAAGGAGGAGGGTGATGCTTCCGGTCTCCAAACTTTATAATACTTTAATTGCCATCATATTATGCATCCCTCTGCAGCTTTTCCTCTCTCAGATTCTTTTTCTTTCCTGCCTATGCTTGAATATTCCCTTTTTCTTTTTAGGTGCTTTAATTTTACCCTTATTTCCGTTTAGTTTAAATCAAAATAGCACATTATGTAGGTGGTCAGGGCTTGTGATTTTAGAACGTGAACAATGCATCGCTGCTAACTGGCTCCTCTTCTTAATGATTCTTGCTATACAGACGTGAACACAAGTGAAGATGCACTACTACAGCAGCATCTGTGGCCTCTGGGTTACTTCTCAATGCCAAGATGTGATCTTACATGCCTGTGTACCCCTACTGTCAGTGACAGGGTCTTGCTGTCATTTGGGAGCGTACTGGGCTGATACAAGGCAGTTTGGGTTGTTTAGCTCCCGTCACGGGATGTCATTGCTCTAGCTCTGATGGAATATTCAGCTGTGAAGCAGTAACTGTGACATGGACATACCAGTTCCAGGAAACCGAGTGGCAATTGTACAAATAGCCAAGAACAGAATTTGGTGAGATGAATGCACCAAAACTGGAAAATCCCAAGGCAAAGGATTTCTAGCAGGAATGAAAAGGCACTGTTACATTTTCATTATTGATGGCACTTGGCAGGTTTAGGGTTCTTTCATTTTTAAACCAGGTTTCATTTTTTCATACAGACACCACCACCCTCCTCTGAGCAAGCAAGCAGCAACATTTCCAGTTCTGCAAGTGTTATATCCCATTGAGTTTACTTGCTTTTACAGTAGAAGTAAGTCTGGAGTTTAAG
Organism: Megaceryle torquata; assembly: GCA_024611175.1. NCBI lineage: Eukaryota > Metazoa > Chordata > Aves > Coraciiformes > Cerylidae > Megaceryle > Megaceryle torquata. The sequence goes on along the minus strand of JANIJG010000270.1, from coordinate 8,320 downwards.
GTCTTTCCAGGACTGAGGACTCCTTGTAGGTAATCCTTTGATACTTGTCCCCCTGTTCACCCTTTTTAGGAGTAATTCTTACCTGACAGTTTTGGTTCCTTTCGCATGAATCAAGCCTTGTGTCTCCAGCGTTGCATATGAACAGCTCCCAGGCAACTGGGTAATCCCCATTGGCACCAGTAAGGGACACTTATTAGAGGAAGGTTTCAGGGGCAATTAAGTGCTTGATCTGGAAATCATAGAGAGAGAATGAAAGTGGAGTTTCATGGCATTGTTTTACAGAATTGCTTTTTTTGCTAACACTGTGCTTTCGTTAGCACAGATCGGAATATGTGCTGACACTGCAGAGCTGAAGCTAGAATCTTTTCCAAGCTTCTTTACTGACCAGGAATCTTAAAGGTTTGAGAACTACAAAGGAACATCTGGGTAATAGAATTAATTGAATAGAAGTCTGCTAGGGCCTCTCCAGGGCTACCTGCACCCTGCTTGGTTTTCTGTTAGAGGGGGTTTTGGCATCCATCCAATACCGTCAAATCTTCCAACAAAGAGCAACTTTTTCACTCTCATTCATTGTGTTTGTTATATTTGGTTTTCTGAACGCTTCCATCATTCACAAGTTACAATTCTAACAGTATTGGAGTGCAGACTCTGGTGTCTTTTACTCCAAATTCTCTTTTGTATCACATACCTTTGACTCAGCTACTAGTGCCATGAAGAGTTACCCTTATCTTAATCTCCTCTATTCTACTGAGCAGCAACTGGAAGCAGCATAACTTTAACTTTCTCCTGTGTAAACTTGCATCTAGAGCGTGCTTGTTATCCTTTCAATTTTTCAATATTTACTCTGCCAGCTGTTTATTAGAAACATCTTTCATCTTTTTAGAAATTGCTTGCATGAGTATCTTGAAGGTACCGTATGAATAAATTTCTATAATGGTGCTTAAGGGAAAAGTCTACTGTTGATCTCTTGCCACTGGTCCTTGTAGCATTTTCAAGCTATTGATCAACAATGTTGGGAATGTTTCAGTTCAAGTTGGTGTTGTATTTTCTGGTGTCCTCTTTAATCTTTCAATTCTAATTTCCAAAATCTTGTCTTATTAATTAAACCATTCTCACAAATTAATGTCTCTCTTCATGGCATGTCTCTAATAAAGAAATTTGAATATTTTATTCCAAAGAGCTTTTATCTCAAATGCTTCACCTTTGTACCTCCTGTTTTCTGTGACCTGTTGTCCTGGGTTCAGTTCAGGTTAATTACCACAAACAGCTGCTGGCCCAAGCAGCTGGGAGGGGCCACAGCCAAGATAAAGAACTGAGTCAGTCAGTGGGATATTCCACACCATACTGAGTCATGCCCCTTTATAAGGGATGGGCTGGACGGGGGGAGGGTGGTTCATGTTTTCAACTTGCTGCAGGCTTAGTGTGGCTGGAGCAGAGAAAGTGGTGTCTCGAGTACAGGTATAGCCTCTGTCACTTGTTTTGTTTATCATTTCATTAGTACCATCATTAGTATTGTTGTTGTCTTCTCTCTTTGTGTTGTTTTATTAAACTGTCCTTATCTCAACCCCTGGGGTCTCACCTTTTTTTCTTCCTCAGGATTTTTATTCCCATCCCACAGGAGTTGGGTGTGGAGTGAGTGGCTGTGTGGTGTTTGGCTGCTGACAGAGGCTAAACCACAACACCTGTATTAAGTCCTTGGCTTATCAATGTGACTTTGGTTTTGGAAACATTGGTACAGAACAAGATTTGCTGCTAAACAAAACTGCATGTTGCCACTGAGACAGCAGCTAAGGTAATATGAGGTGAAAGCTGGGCTTTTTTCTCCCAACTTGTGCTAAGGAACAACTTCAGTAACACTGTGACGTTGTAAAGTGCAAAGACTGTTTGCAACACAGCATTTGTAAAAGCAACTGGATGCTTTGATAGTATTTTAAACCTAAGACTTAAGTCGATACATGGATAAGACTCCTAGAATGGCCAAGTCTATCTTTCATACTTCATAAACACGATTCCTTACAGCTCTTGGTCTTTCCTGCCTGACTGGTAAACAAGGGCCTATCTGTTCTGCGTATGGAATTGAACTTCTTTTCCCACCTAAAATCAGTTTTTGTGTCAAACCTGGTACATTTGGTCAAAATGCCATGTTTCTAAGCTGTGCTGGGTACAATGCAACCCCCTGTTATTAGTGTGCTGTCTTCCACACAGTGTTTGGAGTTGGCCTCTCTGTGTCTTGCACTGCTGCAGTAATGGTCACAGCATTCATGCAGGCAATCTGGAGTACTTTCCTTGGGAAATGTCTAGACCCAATGGTGCACTTGTGTAAGAGAAGAGTGTCACAGTCCTTCAGAGTGATACTCATCACAGTGCTTGCACAGGGTAGCTCTATTCTCAGAAGGCCACAGCTAACATTAATCTACTCCACAGGGGTGGGAATTTTTTAGGATACCAGGGATGATTTTAAGAGCAGCCTCAAAACGAAACAAGTTCAAATAGTCCCCTACATGTTGTCCACCATTAAGAGCTTCAGACCAATAATCTGAAAAGAGCTAATTAGAACTCTTCTGGTGCATTGTGGTTTTAGGTAGAAAATTTTTCTGATGCCATTTGTCTTCTCACAAATGCAGACAACCATTGCCTTCCTCAGTTGCTCATGACCAACATAGCTTTGTACGTTTTCAGCTTAGGGTGTCCTTAATGTAAAAGGATAATTTATCAATTTAAGGGCTTGTCAGTCTCAATTCCACTTCTGTTTGGTGTGATTATACCAAGAAAACTGGTATTTTCAGATTCTAAAAGACATTTCATCATGACGTTTGTTGCAAACTTCTATTTCCTATTCTTTCCTTAAAAACAAAAACAAAACAAAAAAAACCAAACAACCAAACACACAAAACCCTGAACAAAATGTAGTCTATGCAAGCTCCCCCTTCCTTGGTACACATTAGGCCTTCTCTGACTCCTCTTCTGCCAGCTTTAGAGAGAAAGCATTGCATTGCTGCAGCTGAGTTTCCCCTGAAGAAGATCTAAGAATATGGGTACTCCATGCAGATAAACAGAAAGAAGCCAAGCCCTTGTAGTCTTGGCACGTTGCACTGCTGGGCCTGCAATGGAAACTTTCATGAGGTTGTGAGTATGGAGCTTAGTTCCAGTACTGGCGAGCAACTTGGCATGGTGCTGTCCCTGACAACTTCAACTGAAGTTCATGCCCAATGACTGTGAGCAAGGTACAAGACTTTCTCAGGGGATCAGCAGCTCTAGTGGGGGAAGCAGCTTCAGAGAGCAGCAGAATGGTGTCCCTAGGACCCAAGAGCACCCATAACTGATGAAAATCATGTTAGAGGGAAACTTGAATCCATTGCTTGTGCACATAAACCATTCTGTAGTGCTTTGTGCTGTATGTGTCTTCAAGACACACCCCTACATATACGTGTATGTGCTCGTGTCCCACTTGTGCGAATCTGGGGTCATACTAGGTCTATGGAGTAAAGAAAGCTGACCACCTGACCTCTTAAAGGAAATCTAGTCCCTGATTTATTTCACAGGGAAGGAGGCAAGCAAGACCACAATCTAACAAAAAGATATATCTAAGTGACTAAGTCAATATATGAAGCCTGTAAAGACTTTTTTTTATTTTTATTTTTTTTCATAAAACTGAAATTAGCTGAAAGCATTTCAAGGTAATACATAAAACAAGGTGGCACAGCTGTTGAGACCCAATTATTTGCTGATTTATAGGATTATGCTTCATAGTTACGGGAATAATTTTTGGGAGGGATGTGGGAAGAATGAAGATGGGAAACCCCACCATTTCTCTGAGGGATGTTTTTCCTGCATGGTTTCTTGCCGAAAGCTTACACCATGAGCTGTAGTTATGTGCGAGACTGGCAAGTAACTAGTGCCACTGGCACATTTTACAAATTAAACATTGGGGCAATGACAAAGTCAAGCACAAACGGAAAAGTAGACCCAGCTTTGGCTATCTGTAGGGTAATACTAGTGTCTAAACAATTTGAGTTGCATGTGAACTTAAATCCAGAAATACTGCCTAAGCAGAAAAAAATACTAAAATACATTTTGTACAGGGTACAATGTGGGGAATAGGCAATGATGACTGACTTTGTATCAGAGACACTATGAACTGTTAGCAAACTCCCTCCACCTCATGCCTAACACTGTGGATTAGGTTATGTTTTCATCTAGTAAACTAAAGAAGGAGGGCATGCTGCTTGGTGCTCCTTGATTAGGCATCTGCAAAGAATGGGGAGAAAAACTCATCATGGGTCAGTTCAAGCTGGGCTTCATGTTTAGTTTCTAAAGTTTGGCGGAAGGAGGGGGCATTGTTAGGAGAAAGCTTTCCACTGGAGAGAGGAACATTGAACTTTATCACGAGGAACAAGAGGAGTTACTTAATATTGTAACTGCTGCCTAGGTACTCCTATTCCGAACCTTTCCTCAGTGCACACAGAATAAGGCACCTCTTAGGCGTGAGTATGCTGACTCCTTGTTGACCTTGCTTTGAGTGGAAGGTTAGATTAGATGACCTCTTGTGGTCCCTTCCAACCTGAATTATTCTATGACTCTATCTACATTTTTTCCAGAGCTCACAGTGGTTGTCAGCATTCCTGACAAGTCACACTGCAGTAATAAAACCAGAACATTTTCAAGGTTTATTGAATGCCTGGGAAGGCACTATTATTCAAAATGGAAAAAAAAGAAAAAAAAAAAAAAAGAAGAAATATGCTGGACATAAAAACATACTAGTCAGAAGGAAATAGTAAAGCAAAGATATGGGAAAAAAATAAACCCAACCAAAACCTCAACACATAAAATTACAATATATAGAGAGAACGGGCAGAGAAAGGAACAATTTGGTGGCCAGAAAGATCAGACACAGAGACTGTGTCTGACTATTCACATTACAGTTAGTGAATAGTGTTTGATGGCAGTTGAAAGTAGAAAATGTTTTGAATAGATCCAAGGAACAAGCAGAGCCTTTTGAAGGCAGAGGCAGAGATAATGTGTCTCTGCATGTGTTCACTGTTTAGTTGAAGGATTAAGCAAATTTGGGGGGGGGGGGAAGAACACCTTTAAGCCCCTAGAGTTAATGTTCATAGAAGGGATTGAGTTGGAAGGGACCTTAAAGATCATCTGGTTCCAACCCCCTTGCCTTGCAGGGACACCTCCCACTAGACCGGGTTGCCCAAAGCCTCATCCAGCCTGGTCATAAAGTCATCCAGGGATGAGGCATCCACAACTTCTCTGGGCACCCTGTTCCAGTGTCTCACCAAGAAGTAAAGAACTTCTTCCTACTGTCTAATCTAAATCTACCCTGCTTTAGTTTAAAACCATTGACCTTTGTTCTATAACCGAATGCCCTTATAAAAAGTTCCTCTCCAGCTTTCTTGTAGGCCCCCTTTCAGCTACTGGAAGGCTGCTGTAACGTCTCGCTCGAATCTTCTCCAGGCTGAAGAGACCAAACACCCTCCCAGCTGCAGCTGATATAATTTCTCCATTCATTCAGATATAGGGTCCCCACTGAATCTTTGAGGTGGTGGAAAACAAGACTAAATGTTAGCAGAGGACATCAGTCAGTGTATTTGTATGGCTGTGTGGTAACTGGTAGAGCCAATCTTAATAACTGCAACTGTTTCTGGTTTCTGATTTGTTTTTTAACAGTGCTTCGTAGGAATCAAGAGACCGCTTGCAGGATCGCTCTCTTCCAGTGCACAAGGCTGCTCTTCTCAGAAATCCCTGGTGTATATCTGATGGCTTTCCTCTGGACCCCGAAACGGGGTATTTCTCAGAGGTTTCCACGGCCTGCCTCTCTGAACTGTGAAAGGCAGGTCTCAGCTGATGGGGTCGGGGTGAGGTGGTGAGGAGCTTTTTCCTACCACAGCTGATTCCTCATTTTGCCTGCTTAATAAATCAACTTCAGCCACACCACACTACTTGGTGGTCCTTTCCTCCACGGCAATGCAGAGTGTGCAAGGACCAGGACACTTCTGCTGCAAGTGCACGAGCCTCCAGTTCGTGCGTGCAGTTCAGAGGCTGCTTTTTGCAGTTCTTTGAACAGTTTGCATTTGGTGTGGCAGCTAGGTTAGCATGTGACTCCTTCTCCAGCAGGTCTGCAAGCCCATGTCATTAGCTACCCAGTCCTTAAAGCTGAAAGGAATCCATTGTCTGGAACCAAGCAGTATTTTGCAAGATGAATCTGTGAAGGTGTTTGAGGAGGGCTTTGGAGGGATATGTCTGTGTTGCAGCTGGCTCGGTCGCTGTCCTGAGACATCAAATTCTTTGCATGTGTACTAATGATGAAATGGGAATGTTTCTGTTCATCTACAAACCCAAATTTCTCATTAAAATGGGTCGTTAGTGAAATTAGTGAAAGTATCTATTAATATATGCATTATCATTTGCAAATCTGCTGCAGGCCTACCAGTTCCAGGATCAATTTAGATGGCCATTTCTGTGGCTTTGGTTATAGAATACACATGGCTGAGTTAATTCACATTAAGCATTAAACCCCTTACAGTTTTTGCTCTTTTTAACAAGTGTTAGCAATGCAGAGAAGATTTTTTTATTATTTCGAGTTTATGGGCTAATTTTGGCTTATTCCAATTTTATATTTAAAATAATTTTCTTCTTTAACATGTTTTCAAGGATAATCTGTTATTAAGAACACTAACGACCTTGGACATGAAGTTCTAACTTTTATTTCCCTGCAGCTGCTTGCTTTATCAAAATGGAGGAGTTACAGGGCAATGCTGGCAGCTCTTATGCCTTTTTCCTTCAAATGAAGTGATACCCAATGTATTTGCCTTTCAATTGTTTGGTTTTCAGTGGTGTTCTTCTGCAAATTGCTTTCCTGTCTCATCACGTGAATCATAAATTGTGTCTTCTGTGTGGGTTTTATTATTTGTTTCCATTTCTTGCTACTCCCACATGTAAGCAGATTTTGATGCATATTATGCTAATATTATGATTGCTGCTGGCTGTGCTGTCTATGTATCAGGTAACCTCATTGATCTTTACTTCACCTCAACTACCAGCAGTTTTGCTGTGCCTGACCTAATTTCAACCACTGTAAGTGCTCTAAAATATTGATAGGAGCAGAGACATTATTTTTCTTTAACCATGACAATAAAAATAAGCCTAGCATTATCCTAGGAAGATCTAGATTCTGATAGTTTCATGTTAACTGTCTGAGCAGTACAGAGGCTCCTGGTCTTGAAGGACCCAGTATTTTTGGAGGAGAGAGTAAGCACTTTATGAATGCATAAGCATACCTACATGCATGTGCACGTCTGCACTCATCTCAAGGATGATCCCAGGTAGAGGTAGACAAATATAGATTCCTGAAGGGCAAGAAATCATTCAATTTAAATAAGAAGTTTCTCCAAAATACAAATATTTTATAATGAAGATGTGGATGCTCGGTAACAAAGTAAAACTCTCTTCAGTAGTACCTGTAACTAATGGGGTTTTTTAAATGCCAAAATGTTGACAGTCTTTTTTAAAAAGACTTTTTTTTTTTTTTTTAATGTCCCCCCCTAGTTACTGCATTTGTTGGCTGTGAGCAGTGCCTGAACTACAAAGTCTGTATATTGATCACACCAGCCTCCATTTGCATTATTTAGCTCTTGAAGAGCATCTGCTGAGCATCCATCAGTATGGGGTGTGTGCCACCACCATATGGACTGCCAACTGCTGGTGGAGCCAGGGAGGTGCCATTATGCTCCCATATATTCCCATACAACAATGCCATTAACATCTGGCGTACCATGGCACACGCTTTCTTTTGTGGTACAATAGCAGCAGATTATTCATTCCTAACTACGATGAAGATCCTTAATGGGAGTGACAGTACTGACTCAAAATGAAGTTAGGGAAACAGTGTTACTGCAACTGTCTAGCTGTGTGGGGCACTGCAAGGTCATGTACTGGAGTTCTGTTCCTCCTTTGAGTGCAAAAGCAATTCTTATTTGCATGCTCTTTCTAATGCTGCCTTCTGCCTCTGTTAGAAGGAAAGTTTTTCTCACAGTCAGTTGGAAGGTAGGATTAGTATCACAGTAGCTTGATACTTCAAGGCATGCTGGTCTGCAACTCATTGATGTAACTGAATACATTGTCCACAAATTAAAAGAAAAGAAAGGAAAAGGAAAAGAAAGGAAAAGAAAGGAAAAGGAAAAGAAAGGAAAAGGAAAAGAAAGGAAAAGAAAGGAAAAGGAAAAAAGAGAAGAGAAAAGAGAAGAGAAAAGAGAAGAGAAGAGAAGAGAAGAGAAGAGAAGAGAAGAGAAGAGAAGAGAAGAGAAGAGAAGAG
>JANIJG010000269.1:25156-42101 GCA_024611175.1 Megaceryle torquata | reverse complement strand
AGGAAGGAAGGAAGGAAGGAAGGAAGGAAGGAAGGAAGGAAGGAAGGAAGGAAGGAAGGAAGGAAGGAAGGAAGAGGGTTATAGGAACCATCTTCCCAGAAACTGATCTCTGAACCTCAGATGAACACTAACCCCTGATTACCCTAGGTTTTGGGAATGACAGCAAAATGAACTTTTTTCTCATGGTCTCTTGAAACAAGCCTGAATAGATATTTGCATCAGGTAACAGGAAGTAAAATATCATCTTAATAGCAACCACTCCACCATACAGCTTCTTTTCTAAGTTAAGCAGAGAAACAGCAAGCAAAAATGGGATTGCAAACCTGTTCCCTACTTATTTTATCAGGATGGTATGAACTATCTATCTTATCATTACAGAAAGCAGTTACATCAGGATGTTCAGAGCACGTGTATTTAATCTAAAAGGAAAAATAAATAGTTACCAATATTTACTTAAAGGCTAAAGATAAAAGTACAGTGCAACAGTTCCCCCTACTGACAACATGAAATCAAATTACTAATCAATGTTCTTTTCTGGGTGGTCCTCAAATTACTAATTCAATGTCTGGATGTGGTTCCTACACAAGCTTGCCAGTACACAGTAAACCATGTGAAAATACTCAGAAAATGGTGATTTGCCAAATGGTGGAGAACAAAATTTGACAAAACTCTGGTTGATGCCTCAGATTATTTGTCACATATATAAGATGACCCCTGGGCCACATTGCAATGTCACAACCAACCAACATTGTGTTCTTGTTTTGACTACAAGTGCAGTGAGTTGGGACATTTGGTACTTTCTTGTCCTGGTTACAGTACAGTGAGTTCAAGCAATTAGGCACTCCCTAATTGTACCTGAAACTCCTGGTGTCTGGATTGTGGCCTGCCTTGGAAGATACCAGAATTACCTGAGAAGAATTGTGGCCAGAATGGAAATATACTGACCAAAGTCAACCGCTTTGCGATCCTAAGTGAGACCCTTTGAGCTCTCCAGGATCACAACTGGCCACAACCCAGTATCTCCCCCTGAGTTGGGACACCTCTCAGGGCGGATTTAGTGGCAACTCCAAAGAGTACATTTCATGAGGATTTCCAAGATCATCTGCTGATAGATGCCAGTGAAGAAGAAAGGGTCAAAGATCATCTGCTGACAAGCAGTGACGAAGGAGAATAGTGAGTAATTCACTACAATTAGATTTCACAATGTTTCAAAGATCATTTGCTACCAATAATATGCTACAATTTGCAAGGAGGGAAAAATGTTGATCACGGGTTAATCTCTGTATCTGTGTGTGTATGTGTTTATGTGTGGGTGACTTGATTTAGGAAGCTTTGTCGTAAGTCTTGGGTGAACCTTGCAAGTTTCAGATTTTTTTACTGTCACTATGTGGATTATAGCAAATTTTATTAAATCTCTCTGATAATTGTGGGATGATTAAATACTGTTAAAAGTCATATAAACTAATTGTGTGATTTACCATAATTGAGCTAATGAAGCTTAATTTTCTGCTATCTCAGAAGCTGTGTAGGATCCATAATCATTCATTCCCTGACAGACTGGCATAATGACTCAAGGGGAAGTTTTCTCTACCCTTTGTATCTCCTTCCCTTAGGCACGTACTCTTGAACAACTCCGGGACTAGGAGTGGATCCAGCCACACCTAAGCTCCATCAGGAGTTTAGAAAGCAATGGGGTCCACTCTGAACCTTGTGACTTGACAGGAAGGTCTCCCTTACTCTTTTCCATCTCCAATCTCTTCATATCAAAATCACTTTTTTTAATACCTTTAATAGTGATTCTTTAAGTGATTCAAAACATTCATTTGCAACAAATTGACGTAGTCAGCAGGATCCTAAATCAGGATTCCATGACAGGTGACGTGATTTAAAACACTCATACACAACAGCAGATTACAAAGTGTGTGCGAGCGTATGTATTCTGAATGAAATGCCAGGATATCCATCAGCAAAACCAGAAACGAAACGTCAGTCAAGTGCAGCTGTGTAGCTTCCTCTGCTTGCTGAAATCGCAAGGACAGATGGCAGGTCTGAGCAGAGACTTGCCAAACTGCGGCTGTACTTGGGGACTGACCTCGTCGGACAAAAAAGTGAGTCTGACATTCAGTCTGGTCCCCAGTTCCCAACAAAAGGCAGTGAAAATATTGTTATCCTGCTCAAGTGTCAGCTCTTTTGAGCCAGTGGCAGCCAAGTTAAATCAGAACCTACAGCAGCCTCTTACATAAGTCAATATTCAATGTGGCACTAGATGTGTGCCCGGTCATGAACCTTACCTGCGTCGCTTTCATTTCTGGGGTGTAAATCTAATATGATTTTTCACTCTGGTCATTTAACAAAAAAAATTAAAAATAAATATTAAGAGGCTGAAGAAATTCTCTAGTATATTATATCCTCATCTCACTCGACAATGGTAATGAACAAATATGCAATGATACATCATAAAAGAATAACAGAAATAAATATTAAAATATACATTAGACCACACAATTCTATAAATCAGGGTTTTGCAGCCTTCTGTTATGATCCTGGCTCCCTGTATACATATGCATGTGAAAAATTACTAAATGCTATTAAAGATAAGGGCCAAATCTCATTCTGAGCACATGTGCAGGGAATATGATCTCTACCCAGCCAACATTCACACATGGGTCAGCTGCTGACACCTGTATATGATCTTCTAGAAGTTGGCTATGTATCAAAGCTTCTCACCTTGCCTTCAATTCTCCCTCTGCTCTGTCTGAAAAATATAATTATACATCAACAGGGACACACACCTTCCTCTTAACTGCATCTCCAGCACCTGGCTTGTTCATTTGGACAAAGTTTCACACTCCTCTGAACACACAGAAAGTGTAATACTGCTGAGTCAGCTCCCTGACAGTTTCTGTGAGCCTGTCCCTTGCTCCAGGTTTGCACAGCACACTGCAAGAAAAGCCTTGCTCATGCCTGGGGTTTCTGATAAGGCAAAATATGACAAATAAAACAATAGTCAAACGAAAAAGCATCCTGTGTAGGGCAGCTGCAGCTGCTTTGCATCACATTGGAGCCATGATCCTACCACTCAAGCTCTGTGCCAAGGTAAGATGGATTTGAAACAGTCATAATTTATGATTTTCCACTCATTTTGACTTTTGCAGCATTGCACCTGCTGCTATAGAAATCCTCTTTCCAATAATATATTTCTTTAGAGAAAAAAAAAATACTCAGAGCAGGTCTCTGTGCCATATCCCTTGCTGCAAGAACATTATTTACAGATACACTGCTGGATCATTAACTCCTTAGGACGGGGACCAAATTTGTTACCTTGGAGAGAAGCTCCTGCATCCTAGGTTCTATCTGAAATGAGGAATGCTGTAGGAAGCCACAGCACGTGGCATTCTCACGTTCTACAGCCAAACTCCTCGAAAGGACAACCTTTGCCTGTCAGCTGGTGTTGGCTAGAGCAGAAGTTGGATGGCCAGTACATGTGGGGAAACTGGTGGCTCCAGGAGCACCCTTTGCCTGTTGGCTGGTGTTCTCTAGAGCAGAAGTCGAATGGCCAGTACATGTGGGGAAACTGGTGGCTCCAGGAGCGCCCTTTGCCTGTTGAAATGGAAATATTTTAAGTGGCTTTTAAATCTCCTGAAGACAACCTCCTTCCTCCTCTGAACTCTCCCTAGATAACCGCCATGACTTCTGTTTCTGCGATCCCAGCCCCGCACGTCCCACACGGTGACCCGATACATACACAGCTATACCGGGCCACCGGGCCCGGTGCTCGTCCGGGGTTTCTAAGCACCCGGGCCGGGCCCGGCTGACGCACAGGAAGACCGCGGCCGCTGTCGGAGGGCCGGGGGCGGGAGAGGCATAAAGCGCGGGGCGGGCGGGCAGGAGGAGGCAGCCGCCGGGCAGGAGGAGGCAGCCGCCGGCAGAGCGCTCGGCCGCGACCCGCTGGCGCAGGCAAGTTGGGGGAGCGGGGGCCGCGGGGCCGTGCCGTGCCGTGCCGTGCCGTGCCCCCCGCGGCGGGGTGCAGTGGGGTCGTCCCACAGAGACCGGGCGGTGGGGAAGGCGGAGCGGCTCTCCGCGGAGGGACGGGAGAAAACCCGCGTAGCGTTCGGTAGCGGAGGTAGCGTTGGAGCGAGAGGCTCACGGGCAAAGCCAGCGGCATTTAAGGCTTGAGCACATCAGGTGCGCTACCAGTACCGCAACTGCCGGCGTCTTAATACTGTTCCACGTCACCCGTTTCTGCCAGCTGCCTTCAGGGGCGAACCAGAATAAACTGGGAAATCGGGTGCCAGGATGTATGGTATCCAGCATGCCACCAAAATGCCATTTACAAACCGTACCCATGTGCCTTGCAAGGGTTTATGCACGTGAGCATCCCCGCGCTGCGGTACAGAGAGGGCCTAAGGTGGGTGCAGCCACCACAAAGTCTTGCTTTATTTTTTTTCCTTTAGATAATAATGTTAAGTTTTCTTACTATTCTTTTTAGGATATCATAATCACCAGAATGTACCAGAAATTGCAATAAAAAGTGCCCCTGAAAGTGAACAGGCTTACCAATTTATTGATTTTTTTTTTCCTTTTTCTGACCGTGAGATATTAATGCATCATGATTTGGTTTCTTATACGTAGCTCAAGAAATAAGGTCTGTGATTCTGTGTTAACTATAAGTGTAGCAACAAAGGGTGGAACACTCCTTTAACAAAGTGCGTGCTCAGGCAGTATTTTTTCCACTCAGAATGGAAGTAATAAAGAGGAGAGAAAAGTCATCGGGCAAATTTCCACTGATGTTATGTTCAGTGTCCTTTATACCACACAGAGAATCTTCCCATCCACTATTTGTTAAGGAGAAACTAAAATCTGTCACTTTTACTTTTGCATGAGTAAGTACTGAGGACTCTTACAACTTTTTTTTTTTTTTCTTTCCCCCCTCTGACTTAAGAAAACACAAAATGAAAGACCACAGCATTAAAAATATGATGTACTCTCTACTTCAAACCGTGGACATTCTAAAACTATGATTCAAGCTGGAAATACAAAAGCTATTTATAAAAAGGTCAACTTTCTAGAAAAACACCAATTTTGATAAATCTCTTATTTTTTCAGGAAAAATTTCTATCCAGAATGTTCAAACAGATGTAATATGTTGACCTACTGCAGTGCAATCTGTAGTCCATAACTGGATTTTACAGTTTATTAACATGAACAAACATCCCAATGAGAGGGAAGACAACCTCTGGTAGGACATCAGGGTGTGGGCAGAGGCTGCTGGAGGATGGAGACCCCAGGACACAGGTCCTACAGGATTCCTATTCTCTGCTCTCAACCCTACCACTGATGTTTCATCTGCATCCCACCTCTAGAATTGCAGCCTGGCGTAGCCTGCCCCGAGGCAATGATTTATCTGTAGTCTCTCCTGCACTGAAAAAATCACAATGAAAATGGTGTCTTTGCAAGTGGGATGTGGTGTCTTTACAGTGTGCAACCTCAGACTGGTATGGAGAGAGTCACTCAGGCTGAGGTGCCTCTCTGAAGACCCTGCTGACCCCAAACAAACTCTTTAGTCCGCAGAGAGGAGCAGGTATTCAGAAACAATTCAGCCCACCTAAAATTTGGAACAGCCAAGCTCCAAACTCCACTGTCTCTGTAAACGGCCAAAACTTAACTGCAAAAGTTTTTCAGTAAGAATTTCAGAGCCTGTCACTGGGTGATGCTTCTCTTGCTCATCTCTTATTTTGCATATGACTTTACACTTCCCAAGCTATTTTCTTTTTGTGACGTCAAATCTCAGAATTCTGTGACAATTAAAAACAGAAAGGATGTCCTAGATAGATAATTTGGGTTGTAAAACAAGCAATAGTCTCCAAACAGAAGATGTGGGTCACTAGGAACAGCACAGTAACATCCCAGCTGTCAGTGACCTTAAGTAAAAATGGAACAATATGACTTCACCAAGGGCAGCAAATTCATTGCTTTCTACTGCTCTTTCATAAGAACAGTTTTACCTGGATTTGAAGAGTACGGTCCTAAACTGCTTCTCTTGAAAGAGAGGCTGTGTAAATCTCCCTGCTCCCATCCTACAGTATCCCAAAACATTTGCACTAAGGAAGGAGATTGGCAGAGGTGCCCATTCAGTGTTTTCTACTGGTCTTGCTCTTCCCTTTAACTGACTAGCCAAGAGAATAAACAGGAATATTAAAGTGTATAATAACAAAGAACTACAACAAACAGAAGTGGTTTACGCACTCTGGATTATTAATATCTACCTTTTAATGGCAAAGGTGTTCTATCTTTTCTTTTGCAGTATGTCCCAATGGAGTCAAGTTCAGCAACTGGAAATAAAGTTTTTGGAGCAGGTAGACCAGTTCTATGATGATAACTTCCCCATGGAAATCCGCCATCTACTAGCACAATGGATAGAGAGCCAAGATTGGTAGGATTAAATTTATTCTCTCCTGTATGATTTCAATCACAAACAATTATTTCATTATTTGGCAGATTTTAGAGTGCTCATTTGTGAACTGTGCAGGCACCTGCACTCCAAAAATAATATTCCACTAGTAATGGATTTAGCCCAATGAACTGTCAAAGTTTAAAATCAAGGAATGCCTGGAGGTGAGGTTTCATTTGAATTTACTTCTAAACAAAATTGAATAAAAATTAGTCTGGCAAAGTAACAGTAATAAATGTTTTTCACAGGAAAAAAAAAAAAAACCCCGAAACATTTTTCAGTGGAAATGTTGTACATTTACCTCTAGTAGCATAAAATTATTCACTTGTGCAAAATCTCACTTAAAGCTGGGTATATAATTTTGGGGAACAATCCAGGTGTATGCAGGAAATGTTCTCTAGAAGGTGAATTTTTTGGACAACTTTGGATCAAATTCACTGGCTAGTTGTCTTAAGAAGACTCAGAACTAAATGCCAAAAAGAAAAGCACTTTTATTAGTCATATAAGAGAAAGACAGCTCATTTAAAATCTTTTCAAGATATTTCGGAGGCTTATCTCAAACAGGCATTTGACATTTAGGGGGCCAGAAGAGAGAATATCCTAAGGACAAGGATGCCGTGCAGTCTGAAGTCTATCTTCCTCTATTTTGCTCACTAATGTTGTTGTCTTTCCTGTACCAAGCTGTTCTATACACAGCAGAACCAGTAATGCCCAGTTTTGTGTGTGCTTGTCTCCTTCGTCCCCTACATACCCTTGACCAGTAGCTTCAGAGTCTTCCTGTATCCCCAAATAGTTTGGCCAGGCGAAGGCTCATCTGGTGCCTGGTGAGATGTTATATATCTGCTGACTGGCCATCTGGCCGTTGCCTCCTGGAGCAAGTTATTAATGCCATTTTGCTCAGTGGAGGCACTAATTTGGATTCCTCTCCTTACCAACCTGCCAGTTTTCCATGACATTTGTAAGAACATACTATCTTTTGGACTTGGAGTCCAGCGTCAGCTTTGCCTGAAACTGGGCAGCAAATTCAGGAATTACATCTGTGTGACTGACAGAGCGAGAGGGGCAGTATGCATAAGCCCCAGTTCCTCTGAGAAGGGGGCTAAAAATATTTAATTATTTAAAGTACTTAAGTATTTACTGCACCGGAGACTAGAAAACCCTGATTGTCTCCCCTCTGGCTGACTCCATAGCCTGGGCTAAGCACATCTTCACCCTACCTTTATAGCTGCATATCTGTGTGAACAGAAATAAAAGGATCATAAAATCAAATATTCACAAACTTCTTAACTATATGCAAGTCACCATATATTTAAATCCTTTTTTTTTGCTGCCTAGATTTCTGAATGGATTATAATTTTCTGTACAGATAGATTGACACTTCTCATGGTGTTTTAAACCTGCGTGGTTCTCATACATTATTTCTTTAGGGAAGCTGCATCCAACAATGAAGCGATGGCAACGATCCTTTTGCAGAACTTACTAATACAAGTGGATGAACAGCTGGACCGGGTTTCGCAGGAGAAGAATCTCCTCTTAATACATAACCTGAAAAGAATCAGGAAGCTGCTGCAGGTGGGTCATTACTTCAGATGACAAATCGCATCCCCTTCCTGGTTTCTAAAGGTAGTGCCCCAACTTTGAATTCAGTTTGTCACCGGGCGCAGCTCAGAGCTGTCCTGCTTGTTACAGACTCCAAGCAGCTATGGGAAGACCAAGCCTTCAAGAAGATAATTCAGAATAGTAATTCCACAGTTACTTTGTGGAACAGTAATTCACATTTTAATGCACACTGCTCAGATACAAGTGCTGTGACTTCTTAGCTCTGTGTGTTTCTGTGCTCTTGAAAATAAGACTGCATAGTGCTTATGGATGTTCTTGTTTATTACAAATGAAATTATGACCTTTCAGACACATGCAGATATTTAATTGTGGAATAAAAGTGCATATCTGGGGCTTAAAGCAGCACCCTTAAAGATGAACACCTGTAAATCATTAGCATGTTTGCTATTTCGTGCTTAGCTGGCATTTTTTGTTATGAACAGCTTAAAGGATTTTCCATTAGGCTTCTGCAAAAAGGTATTTGTTTGGATTGGCTGAATATATCTCTGATAATTATTTATCTAAAGCAGGGATTCTCAGAGTTCCACTTCATTAGTCACCTACTTCCTGACATCAATCTGTCTTCTGCATAAAACAGATATGCATCTGAGTTTAATGAAAGTTTGGGGTTTTCCATAAATACTTAAATGACAATTATATTCCTTGCAAAATATTGTCTTTGTTTTATGTGTGTATACACACACACACACACTGGTCTGGAAAATCATAGCATGACCTTGCCATGATCTCTTCATGGCTCTGTGTCTTTCTGTTCTTTACTGTTAATGGCAGCCTCTTAAAAATGAGACAATATTTTCCATTGCTACCACTTTTTCTTCTGGTGTTATGCAAGCAGTTTCATGTAACTTTAAAGTTGCTTTTTGCTTCTTCTCTGGTTTGCGTAGCAGCACGATCCATAATTTCAGTACAGCTCCAACAGCAAATTTACTTAACTGCTTTTGGACTTAACTGCAGAAAGGTTAATCCTGTTATTTCTGTCACGGCCTTGGCACGCTTTACCACTGTAGGGCTGAGACAGAGCTGTATCACTTCAGTAAATGTAGCACACACATGGAAAAAGCATTTCAGGGCACTGAAAAAGCAGCCACACTGGTGTATTCCTGGCTTAAAACATTGTGCATTTATGCTTATACCATCACGATGTGCACACGCAGGAGGACTGGTACATATTTACATATAGGCTGTCCAAAATGAATGTTTCTCACTGTTCCTTCTCTTCCCACCATTTATTTTATTCTGAATTTTTTACCCAAACTTGCAATGGCAGCTATGCATGCTCTGTGAAATTTGGCATACTGAGACAAGTAATCAGGCTTTGGGCACACGAGTTTACACAGCAGCCACTGTGAAAATGGCCACAGTGAAAAGCATTTTCTTTAAGTCATGCCATGTTTGGAAAATATATTATGATGTGTTTCCTGAAGAGCACAAAGCAAAGGAAGCTTATTCCAGAGAAGCAAGAGAAGGGGAGTTTTAAGTGATTTTTGGTGTCTCAGGTGGTGAGGGTCTGAGTCACGATTCCAGAACAAGACAAAATGCTCAACCATTACAACTGAACAGCTAGATTACAGTCACCATCTACTAGCTACAGCAGCAACAGAGCCTGCACCAGAAATGTTCTTTTCCTTCTCTAGATAAAACAACATAAAGGTCCATGTGGAGTAGCCTAACCCATCATTTCACTTGATTGCTGGCTCTGAAAAGAAATGCTGCCCAAATTGCAACGTGCACCAACTTGTTTTCTCTGCCACCCTGTAGCACTGTAAGGCCCTGACTTAGCAAGCTTTCTGTAAGAGCAAGGTCTCTCTGCTCCCTTGGGGTGGAAAAATTCTGTAGGTTTCCAGTCTAAAGCATCATAAACTTCTCAAGAGGTCATATGTGATGCTGGAATTATACAGCTTATCAGAAAGGATCTCAGTCTTGAGCTCTGCAGTAAAATGTTTACAGCTGAGCAAAGATAAGACAGCAACTCTGCCCATTACTAACAGTGTTGGCCTTTCTCCATACTATCAAGACAGCAATAGCCTGTGTTTAAATAAAAAGCTAGTTGTTTGGCTTCAAAATATACATGAGGACCACCAGATACTGAACAGCACTTTCACTACTAGAGCTTTTCCTGATTGCTTATGATCTTTAGCACCATCACCCACAGTCTGTTTTGATTTCCAAAATAATTTCTATAGGCTGGAGTAGGATCAGACTTTTGCAATGGTGGGGTGGTTTTAATTAGTAGTAGTATTATTTTTCATAACAAAAAATCCAAAATATCTGTGCCACAGGTTTCTTGGGCCATAGTTTAAGTTATTTTCATGTAAAATGTTACGTTACAACTTCTAACTTCTGGAACATAGATGATAAATGCATTTACAGCCGAAGTATGGGCTGCCTGTTCTGTAGGGCTGCACAGGCAGTCTCGTGAGCTTCAGTTATAAAATTATTTCTTTATTGGTTAAGCCAGTACATCAGGAAAAAAAATAAATGCTGTAGTTGTAATCAGCTGACATCCTATCCTCGTTATTACCTGTCGAGTACTATTAATGGACTAAGAACCATACATGTCATAATATGGACGGTGTCTGCTCTAATGTCCTTGAATTTGAGTATGCAAATTATGTAATTATTGGTCTGATTTTTTCAATGCATCACCAATTGTGTTTTATTGCTGACTATATAAGGAGTTTGTAACTCAGCATTTGGTTCCCCACCCACAGCTGGATGCACACAGATATGTAACTCTTGCAATGTAAGCTACTTTGTGATTGTTTCATGAAACAACACCAGAAAAAGGTGACTGATGTACACAGTACAGTGCCAGGGTCCTTTTTGTTCTAATATAATACCTGGAGAAAGGGAAACTGGGAGTGTACACTGTAAAACTAGCAAGAATTTTCACTGACTTCGATGAAGGAAATAAGGGGTTGATAAATAGGAGAGGAAGCTATATTTGTAAACATCACAGCATCACAGAATGTCAGGGGCTGGAAGGGACTTTGAAAGATCATCCAGTCCAACCCCCCTGCCAGAGCAGGATCACCTAGATCAGGTCACACAGGAACACGTCCAGATGGGTTTAGAATGTCTCCAGAGAAGGAGACTCCACAGCCTCCCTGGGCAGCCTGGTCCAGGCTCTGTCACCCTCACTGTGAAAAAGTTTCTCCTCACGTTTACATGGAACCGCCTATGTTCCAGCTTCCACCCATTGCCCCCTGTCCTGTCATCGGGCATCACTGAGCAGAGCCCGGCTCCATCCTCCTGGCACTCACCCTTTACGTCTGTATAAACATTGATGAGGTCACCCCTCAGTCTCCTCTTCTCCAAGCTAAAGAGCCCCAGATCCCTCAGCCTGTCCTCATAAGGGAGATGCCAGCAGGACCCATGGACTTATAGATGTCCAGATTACTCAGCTGTTCTTTAACCCAGTCCTCTTCAACCAGGGAAGACTCCTTTTTCATGCTATCCTCTGGTGCCTCAGATGTCAGGGGCTCCTGAGGACAGTCTCCAGCAGTACAGACAAAGAAGGCATTTAGTAACTCTTTAGTAACTCTTTATAACATCTTTTAATTTCTGGTGACTGCAAACAGGATTGATTTTCTCTGAAGGCTACTTACCACAAGCCCACCTTTATCTCTGCTTTGCTCTCTAGTGCAACAATTCTTGGAAATTTCACAGTTCACTCCTCTTCCTTCCCTTTATACCAACACACGCAGACATAGAGACATGTACAACATTCACACACACATACAGAGCTGTTCAACATCAGTACCTGATCTGAGTGCAATATTTGTTCATTATTTTGAGGTAAATTGTGTTACCTGAAGTAATTCTTGTCAAACCAGATAATGCTGAAAGCCAGCTTTTATCACTAAGTACATGGAGTAGTACATTGAGCTATGGTATAGGTCCCTAAATACTACGACAGTAGCAATAATAATAATGCAATTAAAATTAGAGAACACACAATAGCTATTCAAAAGCAATCTGTAGTTCTTGGCAAAAGGCAAAATGAGGGACTGATGTTTAATTAGAAATACAACATAGATCATTAATGAAGGCCAGCCTTAGAAGAGGAAGTAAGGCACGCTTTACAAATGGCTTCTGCAGCTGTTTGCTAGGCAGCAAAGGACTCATTGGGATCAAGATTCCTGGTGCTACTACTACATCTAGAGAGAATTACACCTATGAGTTACCAGCACCCCCAGCTGAGACATCTCCCTAGGATTCATTTTTTGTAATAAAATGGAGAAAGTGGTGTATTCTGAGCTTCACCTGAAATCTTTACATAAACATCTTAATTGCTCTATGAAAATAATAATGAAAGTAGTGGAAGAAGTGATAACTTGCAAGTCAAAGCTTTGGGCAATTGTAGGCGTTGTGAAAAGCAAAGAGTAGAAGTCTGAGGAGGAAGACAGGTCTGCCTGGCACCCTTGCTTTTAGGCCACAGGGACCATCCCTATTCTCTCACCATTAGAGAAATAACTATGGAACATGGCGTTTCTGCTCAGACTGCTGACATTCCAAAATTAGCCAGAGGCAAAAAGAAACTTTGACCAGGAAATGCGCAATTGGACGAAGTTATCACACTGGAAAATAGTGCTGAGAAACTTAGTTAAGCAGCTGAGGTTACTACTTGCTCTCAGTAATTAGCATCAATATTTCTTGCTTCTGTTGAAAGACCACTTTTTGACATTAATCTGATGTAAATGCACATAATATGTTAAAAATCAGGACCAGCATTTTATGTTAAAATTCCTCATACTTCTTTTATTATTTTTCTGTAGTCACTGAATTTGATTTATTCTTATAGCAGAGCAGCCTTGTGTTGCTCTCCTGGTCAGTGGGCTACAGTACAGCACAGTCACTTGCTACTGTTAGATTCTCTGTCCATCTTCCTACAGAACTGCTGCTCCCCCCAGCAGTGGTTCTGGAAAGGGATGAGGAGAGAAAATGTCTGGATGCAGTGGGGGAAAGAGGAGAGGAAACTATGTCGATGGTTCTTTCTCCCGCTTAAAACCTAGATGGGGAAAAGCAGAGCAGATTAGTCACAAGGAGATGGTTTGTGCTGTTGCCATGACAACAAAACAAAAAGGGCAGATGTTAAACTGGGAAGAGCTGCCTAACACTGCTAGGAACCAAATTGCAGATGCAACAGTCTACACGACCTTAGCCCAGGAACAATTACATCTTAGTTTTCAGAAGAAGTGTTTTTAAATGACAATCCCTGTCCCTGATGGAAGTTCCTGTGCAATACAGGAGCAGGCAGCTGGTGAAATACAGAGACACTCATATAAGACAGGTGCTGTCCGTGTTCCTGACTCACATGCCAAAATCTTTGGTTAGGGGAGAGCAGCTGGACTACAGGGCACAGGGGAGCCAGGGCAGAAGAGGCTCAGAGTAACCTGGGAATCTGAGATGGTCACCATAGGCCAGTGTCCCACTGCTCCATTTTGGAATGGTTCTGGCAGGCAATCGCCTGTGGGTCGGTATGAGCAATCCAGCGACGTTCATCTCAGGGATGTTCTTTCCTGCCAAGCCAAGCTGGAAATTTGGAGCACTCGGCAGGTCCCTGCTAAATGAGATGTAGCTCCGTGGGATGCAGCCTGGCCCATGCATGGGCTCAGGTGAGCTCCCAGGAACTGCTGCATTGTGCACTGCGATGGGTGCGTGACAACTACATCAGCAAAAGGCAGAGATTCCCAGATTCGTCCTGCTCATAATGGAAGCTCTCGTTTATGCTCTAGTCTCAGGATAGCTTTTGAAAGCAATCCCTTCTGATTAATGGCAACATCCATCTGTGTCACATAACTGTTTACGGTGTTCAGGGGAAAATCTGATTACATAAATCTTCCTTTATAAAAGTGAAGTAACAGATTTCAGAAATAAGAAGGGCTGCTCTGCTCATTTCCCATTGAAGCCTGAGTAAAGGAGTATACTGTGTGCTCTGGGGAATAATTTGCTGTATTTTCATGATATTCTTGTAATACAGCAGATCCTCAGATATTGGTGAATTTTACCCACTCATGGGTCCTGCTAGAACCTAAAATGAGGGGAGGGAAGGCAATGGGGATTCTGCCTGAACGAGCAGCTCTGTGTGCACACCATTAACACCTTGGGATGTTCTTACAGAGGGAGAGGCCAGGCAGAATCACCTCATTTGCTGATTGACACCAACCAGTTATATCAAACCAAGCTTTTGGAAGCACTACAGTTAAGCTACGGAGTTAGGAAATAATAATTTAGTTACATTTCTTTCTTCTACATAGCCTTTTTTTTTTTTTTTTTTCTTTTTTTTTTCTTTTATGGAAAGATCTGGAATAAGATCTGAAAGTGTCTCCTGTCATCTTAATCAATGTACTATGGCATTTCTTTCCATATAAAATTCACCTTCTTTCTAAGCAGTACAAACGGCTAGCGTGTTACTTTCCAAGATGCTACTTCAAGCAGGAGCACTGTATTGCATCCCTGATTCTGTTTCAGGTTCTCTGTTACACTGGCCAGCTTGTTTCTATCTGTAATGAGAACTTAACAACTGTGTGCTTCTCCAGACAGAACTGAAATAAACTTAGAGAGGTCGTTTAGTTCAGGTGACTGTAGGCAAGTCACTATACCAGAAAAGTACATGCATTAGGGATCCTAAGATTATTAATTTCAGTATGTCAAAGGAAATGGGCAAAATAGCATTAGACCTGAAACAGGACATTCCAGTTGGTACTTTACAAACAATTCTAATCAGCACTGTGCTGAAAAAACAGTTGCGAAGAATGGAAACATAGTTATTGATGTTTAAGTTGCAGTTTCCTGTTAAACAACAGGGTGAGAATGGAACAAAATAGAGAAAGTTTCTAATACACCACAGAAGATCCATTTCAATGTTATTTATGCATATTTAGCGCTCATGTAACCTGGCAGACCAACAAAGCAACAAATTACAGTAGAAAATGTGTTTTAAACCAGCGTGTCCTGCTGTCTAATACAACTCAGATTGATTTTTCCTATTAGCAACTTGCTCCCAGTGAGTTTTCAAGTTCAACTATCAAGCTGTTTACAAAAAAATTCGGTGTACAAATGGGAAACCCTGCACAGAAGTCTGTATGCTAAAGCAGCTATCTGCCTGCTGTCTGCAATTGCAGGCTGGCTGCTGCACATCAGCTGATACAGATTCTTCAAAATGGTTGATACAAGACCAAAAAAAAAAAAGAAGTTATTTTATTTGAAGTAGATGATTTTTGAGTTCCTAGCTATTATTTAAGGAGTGCAAGTCTAACAGAAATATTTCAGTTTGGGTTTGGAAAATGAATACGAGTTAACTTACAAACAGAAGTAAAAATGCAAGCAAACAAACTAAGCAGCCTCTTGGGGGGCTTTGCTCATTCTGGAGTATTAAGGGCCCAGCTGCAGTCAAACATCTGCCTGAGAGATTAGTTGTTAATACTCATGTCTTTGTCTCCAGAAGATGGGAGGGAGGGACAATTCAATCAATCAATCAATCAATCAATCAATCACTCAGCCCTCTCCTTTGCTGTTTTACCCTTTTTCCTAGGGAACACTGTACATTTATTTATTCTGAAATAAATTTCATTTAAATAAGAAGCATTGCTACATTATTCACCCCCCAGCAACACAGCTCTACTGCCTGGTGTTATCTACAGGTGTCTATTTTCAGTAGCTATATCTCACCCTACCTGCTTATAACTCTGTTATTTCTGCAGACTGTTGCTTGCCTGCTTTTAGTGCCTGCTGAGAGGGACTCAGCAGTGGAATCTGGGGGCAAGCTGAGGGACAGAAAAAAAGATCCCTGTCTTCACAGCTCACTTACTGTGCTTTTGCAGCTTTGCCTATAGCAATTTGGTCACCTGTGCCCTAAAAAATGTATGATCATTGAGAAGTTATGCACTATACCATATGAGAAAAGCAGCAGTATACAACACTACAGAAATTTGTGTTAAGACTTCCCACACATCATAGGAGTTGTCTAAAACAATGAGGTTGCCTTTAAGTTCTCTCGTGTATTTTGAGAGAGGGAAGGGGAAATCTAAAAATAAAAGTCTAACGAGAGCAGTCTAAATAGATAGTGTCACAGGTACTTCCTCTTCAAGACCTAGAAAAAACAGAGACATCTTTTTAGTAAAAAAAAAGATTTTCTTGGTAAGAATACTGCCTGTTTAAATACAGACTTTCAAAAAAAACCCTCCCAAGCACTTTATCTATAGGAGGGTAACATACGGACCAACTCTTTCTTTGTATTCTAGTATTGTCTTTATTAGACTTTCTGCTTGGATGCATTAAAAAAAAAAAAAAAGGTAGAAAACAAATCAAGGCAAAATGTTGTTTGTCATATTTGAAGGTGAAAACGGGAAGTAAGTGTTATGCCTTTCCACCCACACATTTCTTTGAGATACAGAACAACACCAAAGTTTGGGGTTTTTTCTTTCAAAAATAAAATGATAGACAAAAGTGGGTTTTTTTCCTCCCTGTTTTTTAATTACTCAAAAGATAAAATATCTGCTCATCCAGAAAAATGCTAAGTAAGGCTTTGTAAAATAAGCATATCACAAGTGAGCAACAGGGAAGGCAATGTATTTTTACTTGACTTTGTAATCCTGCTTCCTATTTCGCTGTGTCCTGCCTCCTTGTCATCAGCTGCTTTAAACATTCATTTGACTTCAACAAATACATCAACAGTCATATGAGTTCTATGCCTCTAAGTAAAGCTCTTATTGTATACAATTAAAAGGCTTAGGCAGGGTTTTTCTAGCAAAACCAAGAAAATGTGTAGCTGGTGTTTGATATTTGAAAAGAAGAAAGGAGAGGAAAGGAAAGGAAAGGAAAGGAAAGGAAAGGAAAGGAAAGGAAAGGAAAGGAAAGGAAAGGAAAGGA